>JAQIXA010004449.1:0-11337 GCA_034699045.1 Nanhermannia cf. coronata Gr-Ori-00579 | reverse complement strand
ACCCTGAGACCCCAAAACCCCGAAAAACCCCGACCCGGGTCCTAACAGTATAAGACCCGGGTTTTAGCCAGCCCTGCATAATTCTCTTATGAAATTTTATCTAATAAATTATTTTATAATATCTAGCATATAGGCAAAAAAGGTCATAATATCGAAGATGGGCCAAAAACTGCAAAAAGTTCTCGGTAATAATTTTGGAAATATTATTGTAGATACAGAAATCTATTAATAATTGAATTTTTTTTAAATTTAGAAACACTTTCGATAAACATTTCTACCATGGTAAAACTGGATACGATGTTTTGAATTGTCCCAGATTAAATAAGGTTTATAAATTTACAATTTTTTTCTATAAAGGAATTTTCTAAAATTTTCTAAAATTTCAGGGCCCTAGTTTTACGCGTGAGGAAAGAGACCATTTGGGTTTACAAGGATTATTACCTACTCGAATTTCTACTCAAGTTTGAGTTTGAATTATAAAATTTTTAAACTACCATATCTATAATTTTTTTAAATTTTTTTAGGATGAACAAGTTGATTTATGCCAAAGAAATGTCAAAAGACTTAATGACAGTCTGGATAAATTCATTTATCTTATAGATCTTTTGGTAAATTAGAATTTAAAATAATATGGAAGATATAGTAATTAAGTAATTGAAGCTGGAAAAAGTGCTTTAATTTAAAAGGCCAAAAATCTCAATTTTTTCAAAAATCGTTCAAAATTATGGAAACAATGTCTAAAATTAGAGTATATTTAGTAATAATCCACCTAACTTTAAACGGCGTTTTTATTTTTGATTACAAAATTTTTCCATAAAATACTGGAATTTTTCAAAAAATTTAATAAATTAGGAAATAAATGCTCCAAAATTTTAAAAATTTAGGCAAAAATTTCAAAAAACTTTATAAAAAACACTGTTTTTAAGGTGACAAATAATTGCGTAATAAGAGCCAAAAACTTGTAATAAATCAGTAGCCATATCCTTCCGATTTGCCCCCAAAATATTAAAATTGTGTTTTTGCTCAAGTTGTAACCATTTGATTACTGCCAAAAAATTAAGATATTTACATTTACATTTTAAAACTTGAATAATTTTAAATTTTTTATTAAAGGACCGGGATGAAAGGCTTTTTTACAAATTAATTTCTGACAATATTGCTGAAATGCTGCCTTTGATTTACACACCTACTGTGGCTCAGGCTTGTCTTAATTTTGGTCTAATTTTTCGACGACCTCGTGGACTCTACATTTCAATAAATGATCGTGGTCAAATTTTTGATATTGTTAAAAATTGGCCAATAAGGTTCTATATTATACTAATTTTCATAAAAAAGATTTTTTTCAAAAATTTTCAATTTTTATAGAGATATAAAGGCAATTTGTGTAACTGACGGTGAAAGAATTTTAGGTTTAGGAGATTTGGGAACTTATGGAATGGTAATACAATTACAAAAAAATTCAAAATTTTTTATAATTTGGAATTTTTAATAATATTTTCTAGGGCATACCAATAACAAAACTTGCACTTTATACAGTTTTTGCGGGTGTTAGAGTATCTACCGATAATTTATAATAAAAAATTGAATTATTCATAATCTTATGATATTTTAGCCTGAATTTCTATTACCTGTTTGCCTGGATGTCGGGACCAATACTCAAGTAAATATATAAAATTTTGCTTGAAATTTTAATTTTTTATTGATATTTTACAGAAATTATTGGACGACCCTCTTTACGATGGTTTGAGGCAAAAACGCGTCACTGGGAAAGAATATGATGATTTTGTTGAAGAATTTTTGCTAGCTGTTATGAAGAGATTCGGCGAAGATACTGTTATTCATTTTGAAGATTTTGGAAATGTTAATGGTTAGTTTAATTTGATTTAATTTGTGACCAAAAACATTTTGGATATTTTTTGGATATTTTCGGTTTCTAGTCCTTTGCATGTTAAAACTCATATAAAGGCCAGAAAGCCCATAACCTGAATATATCCTTTCCAAAAAATTTCCAAATTTTTTCTAATCTACCCTTAAACAAGAAAAGGACTGAATTACAGATACTCTAATCAATTACTATATTTTTTGTTTTAGCATTTGGGCTGCTTGATAAATATCGAGAACAATACACTTCATTTAACGATGATATCCAGGGGACAGGTAATATAAAAAAGGCAAAGTCAAGTTAGCCCCCTCAATTCATACCATTTTAATAAAATGGTATTATGTAATTACAAGTTCTGGATCGAGGAACTATATTATTTTGAAAAAAATTTAAATTATAGGGGCTGTAACACTTGCTGGAATTATGGCATCCACAAGAATAACAAAAATTCCGATAAAAGATTACAAATTTCTATTTATGGGCGCAGGCGAGGTTTGTATTTGCAATTTACAATTTTCTAAGTCGGCAAATTTTGTAAATTTTGTATTTTTAGGCCGGATTAGGAATTTCAAATATCATAGTATCCGCTCTCCTCGAATCTGGTGTTACGAAAGAAAAAGCAATTTCACAAATTTATTTAACTGTAAGTTAAAATAAAAACTAAATATGTACTGCAAGACTATTATAATTTTAAAACATCATTCAGGATTCCAAAGGATTACTAGTTAATAGCCGTGAAGATATGAGCAAAGGAAAAAAGGTTTATGCTAAAGATATGACACCAAGTTCAAATTTTTCAGAACTTGTCGGAATTATTAAGCCTAACATGATAATTGGTGTCGCGACTCAACCCGGATCATTTACAGTTAACTTTTATATTTAAATGTGACAAAATATAATTTTTCGATTTTATAGAAAGAAATAATAGAAAAGATGACTGCAATGCATGAAAGACCCGTTATTTTTGCACTATCGAATCCAACTTCTAAATCCGAATGGTGACTTTTTAACATTTTTTATATCCGAAAAATTTGGTACTTTCCAGTAATAATTTACCTAGGTTAAGTTTAAAATTACTTTTGATTGGCTAGATTTATTCTCATCCCTATTTTGGTTGAACTTACCCCTAAATTTTCGACCCAACTTTAATTTAACCATGTATGAATAAACCCAATTTAAAAAAAAAATCAACCTAACCTAAGCTAAACTTAAAAAATTTGGATTACTTTCATATCGATGTAAAGTTAGGCCAAAAATAAAAATATGGGGGAAAATTCAACTAAAATAAGGACGAAATTAAACAAGTCCTTTTTATCTAAAAAAAATATCCGTGGGGTTAAATCAATTTATGTTGCCAAAGAGCTGTCTTGCTAGTAGGGCTAACTTTACTTTGCCTAAAAATTTTAGCACTGCCGAGGAAGCTTATAAGTATAGTCGCGGTAAAGCCGTTTTTGCCAGTGGATCACCATTCAAACCTGTTGAATATGAAGGGAAAAAATTTATTTCAGGGTAAAATCCTATAAATTTTCACAAAAATCAAAATTTTCAAAAGTTTGTTTTAGATTATGTAACAATGCTTACATATTTCCAAGTGTGGCTATGGGAGTTTTGGCATCCGGTTAGTGGCAAAAAAATTAAATTTTTTTGTATATATATATATAAAATTTGATATTTTAAGGTATTGAACGTGTGACGGATGAAATATACTTATTTTCTGCTCAGGTATGTATTTTTTTATAATTACTATGAAATTTTTTTAATTTAAAAATTTCTAGTCTTTGGCAAATCAAGTAAGCGATGCTGATTTGGAAACAGGCTTAGTTTACCCACCTCTAAAGGAAATGAGAAAAATCACAACAATTATGGCAAAATTACTGGTCGAATATGCCTACAAAAATTGTAAATTTTTGAATACCTTATAAGTATTTGAAAAAATTTGAAATTTTTACTTTTTTGAAATAGCTATTGCCACAAAATTCCCTGAGCCAAAGGATAAAGAAAAATTTATTCGAGATCAGCAATACGATTATAATTATTAGAAATCGTGAAGAAATATCACATTTTTCTTTTTAATTAAAATTAAATATAAAACTAAAAGATATTAAATATGCAGTTCATTATATAGAAATTTTCCAAATAAAGTGACATCTTTATAGAGAAGCTAAGCTGTAACTGACTTATACTTTTCTATTATTTTAAGTACATACATAGTATAAAATCAAATATCGATAGGATTAGTAGTTTTCATGATTCATATTTAAGTACCCTATATTTGGAGCTTATGAAATTTAATCAGGGTTTGCCATTTCCTGTAAGATAATGGGAAATTAGTGGTAAAAAAATAAGATAATATTTAAGACATTTTAAATAGGGGTAGATTATATGATAGATCGGATAGCCTGTTTTTGAATAAAAAGTTATTATTTTGATATCAAAATCTTTCCATTTTCCATCGATAGAGAAAGTCAAGATATTCTTGAAAAATTTCGGGTTATGACAATCAAAAAATTACAAGGAGTTCAAAAACAGGCTGTCTTTTCAAAAAAATTTCCGAACTGTCCCTAATCTGCCTCTATACTTATTGCTAGTGCATAATTAAAATGCTTAAACTTGTTTAAAACTATATTATTTAAAAAAAAAAACCAAATTTGCAAAGTTTCGCAAAATTTTAAGATTTTGGATCAATTTCTCAATTATTTTTAACTTGGAATTCAAAGGGAATAAGTAATCCTATTTCCAATTACAAACCCTGCTGTTTTTTAAGCTTTTGTATTGCATAATAATTTCAATATTATTATTCTTCAAATTGAACAGATGTTTATTATACCAATTATATAAAGATTATGTTTTAAAGAATTAAATATGTATTGAGATCTTTTAAACACATATTATGTGATTCATAAATTTTTTGAATTGAATTTGAAATAAAAATTTTGTCAAAAATGTCCGACACAGATCCATTTCTCACAAATTCTGAAGAAGTGATTAATTCTCCACGACGACCATCAACTCAAGAGACCAAATGGCATAAATTTTGTTCACCAATTTGCAAATTCTTCTCTTTTTTATGGGCAATTTTTACCCTAATTTGTACACTTGGATATCCAATAATTATGATGTATTTTGGCTGGACATATTCTGGGTCATGTCCAATTGACCCAGAAATCCCGATTTTGTTATTTATTGGAGGTCTTATACCCTATCTAATGGGTCTATTGTTGAGAATCAAATGGATTTGGACAAGATGTCGAAATCGCAATCAAAATGAAGAAAACAGAATCAAATGGTTTGAAATCGGTTTAAATATTCCTGGAATAATTTGGACTGGTCTATTTTCTCATATGATTTTCGAAATTTGGTCTCAAGTTTCCTATTCTGAAGATGATAAAGAAAATTTTTGTTTTGAAAATTTATATTTTATATCTTATTGGACTTTGTTTGTCATATTCTTTAATATTGGACTACATCTAGTATTTTCAACTTGTTATTTTTTGGCAAAAAGAGATTGCAAATTTTGTACGGGTTTTCATTGTACACTCTGGGTGATTTAAAGAATAAAACCAAAAATTTTTATTAGGAACTCATTTGACATAACCTTTCTCGCATATACAGTGACAGTACATATAGTCTATCATAATTAGCAGAGCCCGGACAAAAAAGGCACTTAAAATGCAAAAAAGGCTGCCTTTTAAGGCAGTTAAGGAAGTTAAGTTTAAGGCTTTTTTGCATTTTAAGTGCCTTTTTTAGACGAATAGACAAAATATAGAAAATTGATTTTATTTTTTAATTGCCATATTTGATCAATCAATATCCTAAAAATTTTAGAAAAAATCATCATTTTTGAAACTATATTAGACTTTTTTTTACAAAAAAACTTGCAAAAAACTATCATAAAAGACCTTCTTTTTTTTTTTAGAAAAATAGACAAAAGTTTGAAAAAAAAGCAGTTTTTTCGAAAAATGGCCAAAAAGGCAGAAAAAAGGCATCAAAAGGCAGCAAAAAGGGACCTTAATTTGACCTAAAACGGATATATCCTAAGTATTAGAATCATCCGACTCACTAAAATAGGTGCTTCAAAACAGCATTTCCGGGCTCTGATAATTAGAAATTAATTTGTAATTTTGCTAAGTTGGTTTGCATTTTGTATCTGTATCATAGGTACAGATATACCTATTTTATTTTAGAATTTATAAAAAATGAGAATTTTGTAGATAAAGGTACTTAATGAATAATTATAATAATATGTAGGATAATTTAAGAATACTTTTTATAATTATTTTAATTACTTAATTATAGTGATTTTGATCTCTGAGATGTTTTAAAAGTGTTTCTTTTCTCACAAATGATTTCGAGCATTTTGATTGAGGACAGTAGAACCTTTCATGTGGTTTTGTATTATGAATCGATTTTCTGTGTTTTCTCAAACTGCTTTCAAAAGTAAATATTTTAGGACAGAGTGGACATTTAAATTTAGAGATCTGGTCTGGATTATGAATCCAAGTATTTCTCAAATGCATTTTGAGGTGCTTAATCCTTGTGAATTTGATTCCTGGACATTTTGAGCATTCAAAGACCTTTGGTCCTTCTTTTAAGGTCAATTTTTGATAAGGACCGAATTTGATATGATTCATTTCATCTAATTTGTTAGAAAAAATTAGACCACAAATACGGCAACTTTTTGAGATTTGATTCTTAGGTTCTTGTGATTCTTGCTCAGGCTTCTTACTCCATATTAATTCGTTGGCACTATGGACTTGGACAATTTTTCCAATTGATTCATCTACAGCACCTATACATAGGAATGTAACATAAAATGTAATTTTTGAACTATTAAAAAAAAATCGGCCTTTTGGGTAACAATGTATATAATTAAAAAATTATATTTAAATTACCAAATTCTTCCTTGACAATTGTAAGTCGATTTCTAGTTGACAATTCCCCATTGACATCCATCAGTTGACTCAAAAATTGAGCTTGACCATCCACATCCAAGTTTATAGACATTTCCTTGATAAATTTAAGCTGCTTGTCAAATCCTTTGATATTATGAATGAGCATCATATGCCTAAAAAAACCACAAAATAGTTAGATAAAAATTAGCCAAAAAAGGCTTACAAGCCGCCTTTGTATGTTAGGCCAGAAAGCCCATTATAACCCCAAGATATCCATTACATTTTTTTAAATAAAATTTTGGTAACTTACCTTTTACATGAATTTCTATCCTTGAACAATCTGGTGCATTTAAACTCACTATTTATTAAACAAATGAATCTTTTTGCAGGATTTTTATTTTTATGATTTAAACAATGTTTTGTTAATTGATCTTCCGAACCCATTTTTAAATGACAGATTGGGCACTCGAATGGAAGCAAGTCATGATGATAATTATTCTCATGGACGTAAAGTGACCTTTTGTTGTGAAATTTGACAGAATTGGAACAATATTGACATTCTAGTAACCTGTTTTTATGCATTTTTGCAAGTTTTTAGGAAAAATTTCAGTCAAAAATAGGTATAAAAATTATCCAAAAATTTTATAAATCTGAATCAGAACAGAATTCAGGCAAAAATTAAAAATACAACAGAAACAAAACAGTAAACAGAAAAGAAAAGAAATCTGAAAAATATTCGAACAATTTCCCACAAAAAGGTTCAAGGACTGATTTTATGAAATTGTATTATACCAAATACCTATTTCATTTACCCCAAAAAAAGTTAACATTTTTTTAACGTAAACTCATAATCTAATGATTTGTACTGTACTAATGTACAGTACCCTACAAATGATATGAAAGGATATCCTCGTGTTTTAATGGGCTTTAAGCTTTAGGTCTTTAAATATGAGGTTTGACCTGGTAAAAGTCTGAAAACCGGACAGATCCTTTCAATTTTGAAATCACAGATATTGCAATCTTATCAAATGAACAAAAACTAGGATTTCTAAATTGAAAATTCAATTATTTTTCAGATTGAATCTATGCTTTGATATATTCCTAATTCTATAAGCCTTATGCCTACTATTAATTAGTATAGTAATTTTATTTAGAAGGAAGTTTTAAAAATTTAACAGTAAGTAATTGATAATTTTTATTATTAATATAAACAATCTTTAAAACAAATTTATAAATACATAAAACTTTAAAATTCTAGATTATCAACTTTTAAGTACCCTAACTTTTACATAAGACTCGTAAGATCTGATTGTATATTACCGAACAATCTTATAAAAATACAAAAAGTCAAATGAATTTATACAACATGAGAATATAAACTTGTTATTTACATTTATATTCTTAATTATGATAATTAAATAATATATTATTTTTTTAAGTAAATAGATATCTAGAAAAGGAATATCTTAATTTAAACAGTTAGTAAATATTAGTAAGATAAATATCAAATTCAAATTTAGGTAATAATTTTGAATTTTTAATATTTGAATATAACAAATTCTATTTATGCATAGCATAGAACAAGTTTTTTGTATTTTTTACGGTTTATATAATATGTTAAATTTATACAAAATTTATAAGAGTTTGAATCTGATTCACAACCAGAATTTAAGAAAAATTAAATTCAAATAAAATTTGGAATTTTATAAAGCTAAACTTATAAATTGCATTCAATACTATCTACTATATTTATATTTTTAATATATATTTTAAATTATATAAAAATTGGATTTTTTACCTAATCATTTTTATATTGTTTACCTATCCATCTTTATTTTTTTTGTAATTTTTAATAAAATTGTTCATACATTTGAAACAAATATGCCCAGAAAATCAAAATTTTCTGCATCGAGCCAGGAAAAAAATTAAACTATTTTTCAATAACAAATCAAGCATATAACCGAAAAAGTACATGAATAATTCCTAACTCATTTAATCTTTAATTTTTTTATTAATTTATTCTATAAAAAAACTGAATACCTAAATTTTATTAATTTTATAATACATATTATATAAAAATTAACATTTACCAAGTCAATTTTTCATATTTTTATAATACCTATACCTATCTAATTATATATTTTAAAAAGACAAAAAGCTTTGTACAAGGTATGGTATAACCATATTATATAATATAAGGTATATGTTTAAATAAGACTGGCGAAAATGTTTAGATTTTTATACCAGATTTTTTTAAAGTGAAGTATGAAACCGCTAATTTTATCGATATAAAAGTCATTTGACGCTAACATTAAACAGGAACCTTAAATTTAAAAATTGATATTGTAACTACATATTGGGTAATAATGTAATTATTTGAAAACTAGGATCTAATTAACTACTCTTTAGTTAAATATATTACGGATAATTGTGCCAGTGAAGTGTTGAGCAGAATTTTCAATATTTTTGCGGTCCCTGGTTCCTGTGAACAACAAGATTACTAGTACATATAGGATTTCAGACTGTAGTATAGAGATTTTTTATTATAAATTTACGGTTCCTGTTCACAGCACGGCATACCGAAATTGGATCCTATCCCTATATCATTTATAAATTAATATAATCCAATTACATATTAATAATAAGGACGTTATAAAGAAAGTTTTCTGTAAAATATAACTCCTTTATAATGTTTTTAATGAAAATTTTACCAAGGCAAGGCTGCGTTTTGTAGAAGAATTTGAAAAATTCAGTGATCGACACATAATACATAATATAGAGAAAATTGATATTATTTTTCATAAAATCAAATTTTCAAAAATTTCCATATTGCTCCAAATTATCAATAGCAATGTGTAAGTAGAAATTTTTTGAAATTTTTATTATGAACTTGTTAGCTAAAGTTATCTTGATCGATTGGTCCAGAATCCAGAAACTAGCTTTTTAAAATTGTCTGATACGGGCGTCTACGTGACGTGGAACTATTGGCAAATTAAAAATATCAAATTTAACCTCTACAGTTTATAGGAAGGGCATTTCGAACTTAAATTTCTCAAGAACTAAGTAATAAATTTTATCTTAAGAGAATAAAACACTTAATAAGAAGCAAAAAAATTATAATTATGTTCGTACCTATGAATATGATTCCATTCCAGAAAGGATAGATTAGAGATAGTTTGGACATACAAATTATTTTCTTGAAATTTCCGCTACTTTTAAATTCTCTGCATTCTTAAAATAACTTAAATACACTAGGCATTAGATGCCTTAATTCATATTATTATGTATACTATACAGACATATTCATATACCCTATCTTTATACACTATGTATTATGTATATTGCATATTAAATGACTAATAGATTAGGTTCAGCATCAAATTCAACAAAATTTTTCAAAATTTTGTCTTAATCATATACCCAATCAAATAATTGAATGTCTTGAAATTTTAGCATCATTTTGAAATTAATTTATTTAGAAATTTTTTTCAAAATCAAAAACGTATTCATTGTCCTAACACATGTAAGCATACTATAATTTGGAATATTTATCGCGTAAATCCACCCAAATATTATACATACCTTACTAATATTTTTATAATTTGTAATACAAATTTTGTATTAATAAAATCTTTATAATATACCTAATTAATATCAAAGACTTGCCCAAAAGTATTGCATGAGAAAACACATTAAACACTACGAGTGTAATGCATTTATATAAAATTAAAATAACTACCTAATATAGACTAATAAATGTTTTCTTATTGTTACTGTTACTTATACAAAACACTAATCTTAAGTATAATTTATGTAAACGTGGGATCATACATATGTATAAATTTAACATGATAATTATATATGGATACATATTTAAAGTAAATGCAACTATGTATCAGTAACTTTAAATTTATTAAAGATTTTAAATCAATAAAATACAGTTAATTTTTTCAATTGATTTTATTTTTTTTGCTCAAAAATGCAAAGTTAAAATATAATAATATTAATTTTAATATTAATTTTGGTTATCATTATAATATGTGGACATCCATAACAATTCAAATTAATTTGAATCACTGTTTATTGTAATAAATCATGATTATTAGGGAATGTATTGCTACATATGCCTAATCTTAAGTACTTAATATTCTAATAATAATTATAATTTTTAATTTCAAATTCAAATTAAAGCTCCATTGTAAAGTGCATATAAATGCATCCTTGCATGCTCGTTCGTAAGTAGCAATTAAACAAATTGATTTTTAATATCAGTAATTGTTCTTTAATTTTTGTTAAATTGGAGTTAAATATTCTCCATAATTGTTGTTCCAGGATTTTGAAATTTAATTTTCTCCATATTTCTTGTTCCTGCAGGACCTTGTTTTTAACAAGAGCAAATACCTTGACCCATCTTTCTTCGAAATAATACAGGCGCGCGCGCTCCCTTTCGGCACAAAAAGCAAAAAAGCTGAGGGCTACGGCAATCCACAGAAGAACGAATTTCAAAAAGCTGATCTTTGCCCTTTTGACATCACCAATCGATTTTTTAGGTTTTTTGGAGAA
>JAQIXA010004448.1:0-11351 GCA_034699045.1 Nanhermannia cf. coronata Gr-Ori-00579 | reverse complement strand
GAGTACTTGAAGAGATTTTTCCGACCGAAGTCCCCAAAATAAGGCCATTTATAACATGTGGCAGAATTTAGACTTTAGGTCCCTGTACGCGAGCCCTTAAATACTCAAAAAATATGATGTATGTGTAGTTTAAAATGATATGTAGTAGTAAAGAATTTTTGTAAAATTTTTTTAAAAAAATTAATCGCAATTTAATTTTATTTTAGACAATTTTTATGTAAATTAATTTGTAATTGAGACTATTAACATACTTACTGAAATATGCTGTATCTTATGACACAACCTAATTACAACCTAATATTATGACACAACCTAATATGTAGATACATTTTAATTTCAGTATGTATGTTAAAAATCCCAATTACAAATTAATTTATATAAAAATTTTCTAGAAATTAAATTTTAATTTGGGATTAATTTTTTTAAAATATTTTTACGAGCTAACACAAACTCTGAAAATACACAAACACTTCCAAATATCTAAATTTCAATGAGTATTTTAATGGGTATATAAAAATTTGTAATATAATAGTCTACATAAATACTATTTTATATAGTATATTTTTTTCATAATTCTAAATTGAATCAAGATTAACTGCAAATCTAGCGAATTGCGGATTTCTGGAATACTTGAATAATACAGATACAGTGTCTCTAAATATTGCACATTTATGGTTCGATTATATTAAGGTAAATAGGATCCATTTAAAAATTTAAAAAATTACTCATTCCTGAATTAACCCTGTTACTATCATGGGGGGGCGTGATACGCCCCCCCTCTTATAAATGACACATTATCTTCAAAATTATATTTTTTAAAAATTCCAGGCTTTACGACTTTTTAAGTTTACATTTTTCCCACTTAAATATTAAAAAATTATAATTTTAACTTAATTAGTTTAAAAGTTATAATTAATTAAAATTATGACTAATTATTTAAATGGACAAATCCAATGGAATATAAACCTTATATATAAACTCAGAAAATCAGAGCTGTTCAAAGCTTTTGCCATCAACTCCTCTCAAGTGCCAAAGGTATAAAACCTCTATATAACGGCAAATGCTATAATGAACCTTTATAAAAAGGCAACTATTATATAACTTCTCTATAACGGCACGTGTTATAGTGAACCTCAATATAAAGGCAGCTATTATATAACCTCTCTATAACGGCACCTCCTATATAGTGAACCTTTATATAACGGCAGCTATTATATAACCTCTCTATAACGGCACCTCCTATAGTAAACCTTTATATAACGGCAGCTATTATATAACCTCATTATAACGGCACTTCCTATAGTAAACCTTTATATAAAGGCAGCTATTATATAACCTCTCTATAACGGCACCTCAAATAGTAAACCTCTATATAAAGGCAGATGTAATGTAACCTCTCTATAACGGCACGTGCTATAGTTAACCTCTATATAAAGGTAGCTATTATAATGAGGGCTGAGTGCAATTTGAACTTGAACAACTCTGGTGGAAATCTTATATATGGGAAAACCAATGGGGGTATCAAACGCCCCCCCATGAAAATAGTAACAATATTTTTGGGATGATAGTAAAAGGGTTAAACATACATACAGAGATACAATAAAGACATTCAAGAGCATAATCAACTTTGAATCTAATACTATTTCTTAGATCATTAGATCAAATAAATTTTAAAAAATCAATGGAAAATTGTACATAGGTACATAAAATCAAGAAATAAAATTTGTTTTTGATCTAATCCTGAAATAGTGTTAGGGTCAAAGTGAATATGATTCTATTAATGAATTTATGGAAAATTTTTATAGAAAATATTTTTTTGTCGTTTTCAAAATTTTAAAAGATAAGAGGAAGACACATTGATAAAACACTTCATTTCAATTTTTAAAAATTTTTTTTGTTAATTCATCTATATTAAACCCTACGTAATTTTTTCACTTTTTTAAAATATCCCATTTTAAAACATGATATTTATAAAAATACTGATTCTAATTTAAATCATTTCCATGAAATATAAAAATTGGAGTAAAATTATTGATTTTAATATTACATATATTAATTTTAATTTGAACTTCTCTTAAATTAATTTACATATTATACTAAAACATAAAAATATGTATATAAAATGCTATTGCAATTTTTCTAATAATGACCGTATCTAAAAAATTATTTTACCGTTTTCAAAATTTCAAAAGATAAGAGACAGACACATGGATAAAACCCTACATTTTCATTTTTTTAAACGTGTTTTTTTAAAAATACATATACATCTTGAAATACCCCATATTAAAACTTGTAAAAAAATATGTTAACGTGTGTTCGAAAAACATTCAACGGTATTGGATCGTTAACCAATACTTTAACGCGTATTGGTTTCAGGATTTTCCTTTGAGTGAGGATGTTATTTGGAAAATCTCTACAGAAATTGCAAAAACTGGAATTTACTCTAGAGATAAAATAGTCGTTCAAAACTATACCAATACATCATATCCATTAAATTTTAGGTCTTTAAAATATAAAATAAAAAAAATTATACCTAATTTAAATATGTTCATTTTGCTCACAAAATATGCACATTTTCAAATGGGAAAATGTATCAATTTCAAATTTTGGGGCCCAATAACTATATATACCTATCTTATTTTCAAGAGTGTTGGTTTAAATAGGTGTGTAAAAACACCGATTTACCTATTTGTTTATTTCTCATAGGTTTCCAAGATAGGCAATGCTGGATACTAAATAATATCAAATATCAAATAGAAGAGTTTGCTATTATATTGGGTAAATTTTATATAAAATAAGAAACTAGTAATTTTACTAAGGATTTTCATTAATAGGGCTTCTAATAAGAATATAATAGTCTTAAAAAATATTTCTTTTGTTAAATTTAAAAAATAAATAACTCAAGATATCTTGAAAATTAATGACATTTATTTAAAGTTCAACTTAATCAATTTAATGATATACCTATATTTTTAGAATTTTGTATTATAATATGGTAGTATATACCTACAGTCCTACTTTAATTTCTAAAATCTTATACGTCAGGCAGCCCATTTTTTATAATACAAGATAATATGTATTATTTTTATTTTCTTGTTTTCTAAATAACATATCTATCGACAAAAAATTTTTCTAAAAAATGAAGAAATTGTATTTATTTCTGATCCAGTTTATTCAAATTTTAGCAAACACTTCTGCTACAGCAGATACATCAATCATCAATACTTTTCTAGAATTGAATCATGAAGAAACACTAATCAAAATAACAATCTATTCAAAATCCAAAAATGATTCAAAATGGGACAATGAAGAGGATTTAATTCGTCATTTTGGACTCTTAGAGTATATACTATCTTTACAATTATTGTCACAAAAAAATCTCACTTTTTCTCTAAAAGATAATTACCTACCCCGAAGAAATCTCCTAAATACACTCCACGTAATATACAATCCAAATGTGGATGAATTTGATAATTGGCTTTGGGCTAATTATGTCAATCTTATGACTAAGAATACAATTTTTATTGCCATCTATGAGAACGAAAAGAGTACTGCTGCATTACCATACAGCAGTACTTTTCGAAAATATTACTACAATTGTCCCATCTATATTTTGATTCAAAGAAAGCTCCGATTATTATGCAAAACATGTCCTGGTTCTGATTGGCTAATCCTTATGAAGAAACCCACAAAAATCAGATATTCATTTAATTTTTGAATTAATTTAAATAAATTATATCATTCAAATCATCATGGTATACAAATGGATTATTTTTCATATTTTCGTGGGAAATATAGTTTTTTGATCTTTAATGGAAATCGACTAAATTTTTTGAACTCTATGGCCGATACTATACTATATCATACTTTAATTAATTATTTCAACTGTTCAAAGGGTTATGTTTATTCAGCATCACAAAAGATATCAAGGGTCTCCAAAATGATGATTTATTTTGGTCGAGAATTCGAATATAAAACGTTGGATTATAATTTTGGTCATGAATTTATCTACTATTTAGTTTACTGTAAGCAAAATGGGGGTAATACAGGGAGACTCAATTGGTCCTTTTTATTTTCACCACTTGACGCCAGGATTTGGTTAAGTTTGATCATTTTTACATTTTTCCTATCAATATATGAATACTATCATTTTGATTTTTCAAAAAAACATTTTCATCAATTAGTATTTAAAAATGCATGTCATTTTCTAAAACAAGCTTCAGAAGAAAAATCTAAAATGTGTCGACTACTTATCCTTTGGATTTTTATAACAATGTTGGTCAATTCTTATTATGAAACATTTGTCACAAGTTCACTTATTGTGCCCTTGGGTCATATACCATATAAAAATTTCACTGAATTATATAAAGCAGGTTATAAAAAGATATTATTTACAAATGAAGATAATCAATCTCATATAAATTTTGCTCGAAAAAATGGCTTCAAAGTTGAAGATTATGATAAATATACTGAAATTTCATTAATTGATATTAGTCTGGGACATTTGAATCATATTCCAAAAATTTTGGGAACAAATGGTACTAGAAAACTTCAACAAGAAAATCTCAAGTTTGTAATTGCCATGTCTGCATATAAATGCAATTGTTCATGTTACTCAACAACTGACATTTATAAAGACACTTTTACGGTAGAAATAAGAATATTTCATGGATTCAATTCTGGCTATTTTCTACAAATTTATAATCAACTTTTTGAATTTGGGTTTCCCACCTGGTTCAACACATTTCGAGCTCTGAATTCTGATATCCAGAGTCAGAAGGCTTATAGAGCTAGAATGAATATTCTTAAAAATGAATTTGGATTTAAACCTGCCACTTTAGATTCACAATTCTCTATAATATTTATATTTTTTGCAATTTTCTCAAGTATATTAGCTCTAATATATCTATTAGAAGTAGTGTACTTTTATAGAAAATTTATATATTTAGCCATTTCCAATATTATTTCACTTTTTTTATTTCATTTTGAACACTTTTCAAAATTGATGCTTTCTATTCTAATATATGCATTTTATAAATTTTCTTGGAATTGATAATTTTCCAAATTATCTATTCTAATATAATATGCGAAATGATCAAAATTAAAATCGTTTCAAAATTTTGTAAATAATCATTTTGATTGTAGTGATTTTACGTTACACTAACTAAATTTTTGAAATATTTTTGAAAAGAAAGTAATTTCAGTAATTACAATTAAATGAATTGATTGTAAACATTTTATATTTAAATAAATTTAATCAAATTTAATTAGTAAGTTGTGCTAAAAATTAAATTTTATAAAAGGAGTTACCTATGTTAATAAAAAAATGTGATGATTTAATTTTTATTGTATTATATTTGAATCAAAATATTATTTGAATTATTAAGTTCCTAACTTATTCTTAATTTATTATTTTATGGAAATATTAATTTATACTCATGACTAAAATACAATAATCTTTACATATATTGTATAATTTAAATTGACCCATTATATTAGGTTTAGAATCAACAGTTAGAGTGGTATAATAAAATAAAATTTATATTTTAATTTGGAGGTATTTGATCAACTCTTGTGACAAATATGCCTGGGATGCCAATGTTAGTTTTTGTCAACAATTCTTTGTAATTTGCTTCAACTACGTTATCGCCCAATGTATTGTCGATTAAACGATAATTTCCATCATAAAATCCGGCTCTTATATAAGAACTTTGTCCAGTGCAATAATCGTTATTAACTTGAGGTCCCCAGTTGAGTTGAATGTAGTTAAAAATGACGAAAAAGCGGACGCCATCTGTTGCCAAAATACCTTGAAATGTATTTCTTTGGGCTTCGGTACATTTTTCCATAGTAATATTAGATTTCCAAAAAGGGATATCTTGATAGGTGACAATGAGGGCTGAGGTCAATTTGATACCCTCGTGTGCTGGATCTGCTCGTTCGATAAGAAATTGGGCTAGGCTGAGATCCACCGAGTTTGAACTCACTCGGTAAGAAATAGAACAGCCATAAGTTGTGTCAATGTTTGCCAGGAAAATATAAATTTGAGGATAATAAGTAAAATCTATTTTAAAAGAAAAATGAAATTTTTTAGTCATTTTTTAAATTCAATTTGTACCCTTTAAATTTTAGTTCAAATAATTTTTATAAATTTTTCGATTTCAACTATTTTTACATGTCAATATGAAACATCCATCATCTTTAATCGTTATTCTTGAATGAAGTTTTCCATACATATTAAATGGGAAATTAACAGAAACAACTGCTCCATCCTCAGTTGCCAATTTTGAATCTTCATATAAAGTCCAAAATTTTATCGTCGAATTGTATTTTAGGAAAACTCTTAGGTAATGAGATATGTAAACAAAAAAAGAAGGATAAATAAATATTTTTATTTTATTAATTGATGAAGAATTTGTAGAAGTGGTATTTCGAAAGTAAATTTTTTTTCTGTTTCAAACGAAAATTTTTGTTATTAATTAACTCAAAACTGACAAAAAAATTTTAACAATTTTTCGAGGCCAAAAAACATGCTCTCCGTGTCAATGATCAGAATTTAGTTTATAAATGATGACTAATATTCTAAGTCATCGGATAACTAATATCTATAGGGTCTCAAGTTTTAATTTTTATTAGATTAACTATAAGCCCATTGTAACCCAAGGATCGGTGCAGTAATCTGAATTTTTTCTCGAAAAAGCACTAACTTTGGTGCTATTTCGAGCTACTATAGTATACTTACTACTTGTGCTATCAACTACCATAGAAGCTATACATATTCTTCAAGGTTGGCACAGCCGGTTAAAATAGTTATATTGGCTAAAATGGCTGGATAAAAAGAACCAATTTACTCGCCAAAAAGTAAACTTTAAGCGGTCATTCCAAAATATTATCTAAATCTAAAAAAATCAAAATTATATATCTATTTTGTTAATATTTTCAAACTTCAAAAAATTAAAATTGGTAAAGTTTTATATCAAAAATCTAAGGGGTTCAATTACAAGGGGTTCAATTTTGTTTAAATTTTAGACTATAAGATACATGAACACGGTTCGATCGAAAACTCAAAAGCTAACAAACCTAGTCAATTTTATGCTGAGTTCGTCAAATTTTTGCAAATCTTTTGCATAGTTTTTCAACATTCGTGAAATATTATTTTTGCAAGAGAGTTCCTGATCCCTTAATGTGGATTCCAGATATTTTATCCGTTCTCTTAACAGCTCATTATCATTGGACATTGGATCTTCCATATTCTCTGTATTATTTTGATGCTCTGTTTCTGTTGAAAATAATTATAGCAATGAAAAGCAACTTAAAAGAAATAAATGATTTTTTTTTTGTAATTTTTGGAGCAAATCTCTGCATACAAATAAATTCAAATCTTAAATTGTGGAATTAAAAAAGATGTACGTATACACTAAAATTGATAATTTCAGTAGTGCATTCTCCACTATACAATTATAAAATTATCTAAAAAATTTACTTTGTATTTGACGGTATATTTCTTGGCCGAGCTATAACGAAAATTTTAGAATTTCAAATTACATATCAAACATTTAGGAATCCCAGTCAAGTTAACTAATCCAAATCATGAAATTTTATCAATTTAGCGACTTCTAGTAGCCATATTTCTTCAATTAAATCTAAACTGAAGCCTCAATTTTGGAAACCCTTAATATATAGTTCAAATTCATAGATACAAATTGAAAAATGCTTTTAGTTTCTTGTATTCAAACATACAAAACGGCCACAAGAAAAATAACTTTAATATTTATAATAAAAAAAATTTTTTAAATAAATTTGCTTCTTAAAGATAAGATCTTATCTCTGATATTGACAATTTTTTATATAGATATATATGTATGTACATTTACCATCATTGTCCGCAAAAATTTTGACAGGAAATAATAATAAAATTTGAAGAATAATAGAAAACAAACTCTTTTTTAAGTACATTCTATTCTGTTTTATTATGCAATTTTTATATAATTTAAGTGTTTTTGACTTTCAAAAATAAAATTATACAATTTTAATTCATTCGACTTCAAATTACACTCCTTGTCTGAAGTTTGTGATAAGTTATATACATATAAATACCCAATAGGCTAAAAGCTGTTTACTGAAAGTTTACTGAAACATATGTTAAACATATTATACATAATCTAACTGTTTACATATATTCAAGCAAGGTATAAAATATTAATACATAACTTGATTAGTGATGTGATAATGATATTAACGTCTTGTATTCTTAATCATTAGTTAATTATATAAAAGTTTTAATTTTAAATTTAACCTTAGTCATATTTAAATGTATTAGGTGGTGGATTTACTATAGTACCGTAACAAGAGATTTTGCTCACTGTAAATTAAAACATTATACAATCACAAAAAACTTAAATAATTAAAATGCTAGGATTTTATTAACTCTTCGATAAAACTTCATTGTTAATTGAGAAAAGTGCCGATGTCATATAGTACTACATAATTTTTTGAGTCAAGGTTCAACTTTCAGGGTCAAACGGATCACAAATTCGAAATCTCTATTATCCTATAGGTATTTATATATCTTTAAAAGTCCTCATGCTCAGAATGAGGGTACGTAGTACCCGTTGGGTTATTTTTCAAAATGGCAAAATAAATAAAAATTTCAATGTTCAGCACTCGAATTATCATATATTCTATTCTATGTACATATAGATAGACAGAGTGCAAAAAAAAGCTGAATAGATAAGTGATCGCTTCGCTCGCAAAATCTTCAAATTTTTTATTCAATAGATAGATGCTATAAAATCGATTTATTTTTTTATTATATAAAAAATAGATTTAACCTCATAAATATTAATTTTATTTGATTTATCTCTAGTTTTGTAAATTCTGATTTTAAATTATTATAAAAATTACAGTTTTAAAATAGATATTAAGACTTAAATGGCTTGGAATTGGTAATTTTGAACTTGCTAAAGAACAAAACAGTACATATTATCTAAATTTTTTGTTTAGATTAGATTAATAAAAAAAGAAAAGTTATAAAAAAAATTTAACAAGTTCGAATATGTATCCCTAAAACACATATACTTTGCACTTCAATAAAAAGGTGTACATTTTTTTAAGAAATTTTGTCAAAATTGAACAATTGTCCTTAAAACAAAAATTGATTAAAATTAGTTTATTATTTTTTTTTGATAATTCTGCTTAAGAAAACAAGCAAATAAGCAGATGTAAAAATTATAAGAAAGTATTAGATGCTCTCATAATCATTTCAAAAGATATGTAATATTTAATACTAGTAAATAAGAATGCTTTTATTATACGATAGATGTCTCATTTTATGTAAATTTTATAAATATATTTTAAATTAAAAAATATTATCCTTGTGGTTTGGAAATCGATTTAGATCCTGAATTTGAACCAGGATTTCGACGCGAGGTAGCTTTAGATCCAATACCCTGCTGTCGATTACCACGATTAGTGCCCCTCAAATTTGTGCCGGTATTTGGTCGAACTGTACTAGGTCGAGATCCGGGATTTATACCAGAAGTAGAACCTTATATAATATGGTTGAATATTACTCACCGATAAGATACCTGCCATGTCAAGTTTTGACATTTATTCACAAAAGTAGGGTACTCTCAAGTATTGACATAAGTACTGTATTTTAAAATATCTGATTTTGGTATGTTTTTAATATTCTAAAAATATTTTTGCCTTTAATTTTGCAATTATTTTATGAATTTTTAAGAAAGACTGATATAAAAATCATGTTTATCAGCAAATTACCTTAAAATTTTAAAATATTTTTGACTAAAAAAATTTATACTTTTTTTTAAATTCTTGATATCTAGATACTATAATATATCTGTATACTTATGAAGACCATACAGATTATTAGTTGACTTGAGGGAAAGTACCAATACTTGTCAATACTTGACACACATACATCCCTATTAAGTATAGAACCTGAACCAGATCGTGGCCCCCCAGAACCGGAAGTAGAACCAGATCGAGGACCTGCATAATTCATCACAGATCCCGAATTAGAACCATATGCTGGTCGTTCTCCATTATTATTTGCTAACCACTATAAATACAAATAAACAATAAGTGCTTTATAAATAATATTTTTAAATAGCAAAACTACATTAATATACCTAAGTAAAAATTAGGTTAGAACCTGACTATATATTAAAGATTATATGTATATAGTCAAACAATATTATATATCCGCGATTTAATGTTCAAATGTCCACTCAAAATTTCCAATTTCTCAGAGAGCCTTTTTTAATGTCCCCCAAAAATATTTATAAAATATCATTTTTTGTAGTCATTTAAGGGTTATAAACATGATTGACTGTATCATAAAATTTTAAAGAATCTATTGGGGTCTCAGCAGTCTTCATATGAAGGCCAGAAATCTCATTCTAACCCGACGATATCATTTTGATATATTAAGTTTAATCATATGAAACTAAGTTAAATTGAAATTTGACTTAAAAGTTTTACAATTCTTTCAAAGAATCATAATTATTTACAAAATTATTTTGATTTGAGATAGTCTTACCTTGTCCTTATTTTGATTAGGGCTTGCTTTTGCAATATTTTGAGATTTTGGGTCGATCTTTTTCAATGAAGAAGGAATTCCAGATGGCTGATTGACCTTGTGGACAGTTTGACTACTACCAGCACCAGCAGCACTGTTCAACCCGCTACCCCAAACTGGACTTTTATTTTTTTGATTTTCAATATTTGGGGTTTTGGGTTCACCAAGAATTGGAAAATGTTCAGAATTTTTAAAAAATCCTTGTATAGGAACCTGTTGGACCTTATGTGTATTTGTGAGTGCAGATTCGGCTCTTAAAGTGTGTTCAGGTCTTCGAGATATAGGACCATGTACTCCAACCCGACCTGAATCAGCAACTCTATTTAGAGTGAATCCTTTATCTTGAAGATTTTTTCCAAATGCCCCACCATCATTGGATCTTACGATAACGTCCTTGTTAACGTAACCTACCAAAGTTCCATCAACACGTGGCATTTCTCTCACATCCATATTATTCATAGAGTTACTAATACCTGTAAATTATTCACATATCAAAAACAATTATCCACCAAGGATAAGATTATAAAATGGATTATAAACTGGAAGAAATTTTTTTAATCAAATTACATTTTGAGTTTTCGCTATTTTAGGACATTTCACACTAGGAAATTTCAAAATTGCCCCATTAACTTTTGCCTAATGGCTATGCTATAATGCTATATCCTAATATTTACCATACACTCTTAGAAATTTTCTTATACTTTTTTGTTAAACATAACCACGAAACTTAACCGCGTTGGTAATATTTACC
>JAQIXA010004447.1:0-11353 GCA_034699045.1 Nanhermannia cf. coronata Gr-Ori-00579 | reverse complement strand
AAGTTGGTGTAATTTTTGTAAGTAAACAAAAAACCAAATTCCGAGATTGCCCCTCACGTAGAGGGTTTTCACTGTGCTTTGCAAGCAAAATGCATTTTGCATTATGCAATTTTTTTGTGAATGGTAAATAATGGTGCATGTAGGTTGGTGTTTTTTTGTTAATTTTTTGTATTTTTGCAAAGTAAGGACATAATTTCTGACATATTTAAATGGTCTATCTGCCCTAATAGTTATTTCTCTGCAAAAATTAACTAATTTTTCTTTTTAAAGACAATATTTTAAATGCAAAAATAACCAAAACAGGAAGCCAGAACCAGAGCCAGAATAAGACCCGAGTGAACCATTATAATTACGAAGACGAAGGCCTCATCATCTTTAAAGCAGTAGGTCTGCTCTGCCTCCTCAGCTCAGCGATCCTTGACCTCAAATATTCATTTTTTGAATTAAGGTAGGTAACTACTTACGGTTAGTATTGTAATTGTTTTAAATGCAAATGCAGGTTTTGGTTTCTACAATAGCTAGGTGAGATTTCTTAGCATGTTTGATGAGATGAGACATGAAATCCAAAGGGGATTATTAATTATTAATCTGAAAACTGTTTATGCTAGATCAACAGGTCAAAGTCAAAAAAGCTATTGGTCCATGATGGACTTGGACATTAACCATTAGAAAAAAGTGATCTCTTTCCGATATCATGTCTCACTTGATATTAAAAAACTTGAAATTCTTTTAAGTAGTAGTATTTACAGCCTAAATGATTTATTTAAAGTGTCATTGGTAGTAATAATTGAAAAAAAAAACCTGTTAAATGTAATACAATGTAATTTGTGATGTAATATAATATAATAAATAATATAAGGATTTTTTTAATTTTAATTTTCTTACAGAATAAATAGAGAAAGATGGATATCAATGAATTATCTGGACCATTAAATCTGAATTCTACATCGAATCTTAATATTAATAGCATTGGTTTGGGTTCCAGCCCCAGTTCGAGTACAAATGCAAGTACAAGTTCACCAAGTAAGAAAACAAATATTTCTTTATCATCATCGTCCTCCGCTGTTACAGTAATACAACAGCAACCCACAGTTATTAAGAAACGGGGCAAACGACTTGCTAAGACACTAAAACCTAGCCAACAACTTGAAAATGAAATTGGTGGTACTGATGGGGATGGTGATAAATTGGAAGAGAAGGCAACAGTTATTAAGAAACGGGTCAAACCAATTGCTAAGACACTAAAACCTAGCCAACAACTTGAAAATGAAATTGGTGGTACTGATGGTGATGGTGATAAATTAGAAGATAAGACTACAGTTATTAAGAAACGGGGCAAACGACTTGCTAAGACACCTAGCCAACAACTTGAAAATGAAATTGGTGGTACTGATGGTGATAAATGGGAAGAGAAGACTGGCGACCTTTTGTGTCCAATCTGTTTTGAGGAATTCAAGCATCCTCACATCACTAAATGTGGGCACACATATTGTCAAGAATGCATTATAAATTGCTTAGAAGTTGACCCAAGGTGATTTAAGAATATATTTAAAACTTAAAATTCTAGTTAAGTACTTTTATTTTGTACCTAGTACACAGCTCAGTACTAATCTTAACTGACTAAAACTAAACAGTATATAAATATTAAATATCCGTAGTACCTAGTTAGATTCTAACAATATTTATGTTGATTTTGCAAATCTTTTAATTTCTAGATGCCCAAACTGTAGAGTAATCGTAAAAATAGATGAACTTATACCAGATTCCTTGCTCAATACTATTATAGTAGCAAAAAAAGAAAAAGACAAGAGGGTCCAAACCGAAGAAACCACAAGAAAAATAGAATATGTTGATTTTATTAGAGATTTTACAAATGATGATTTTAATGACTTGATTGAGTTGAATGGGGTTCTTACTGAACTTGGTCATAGAAAAGAATCACTGACTGCGACTGCGACTTTAGAAGATATTGAACATCAAAGCGAGCTTAAATCAGAATTTCTTAAAGAAATACTTCAAATTAAAAAAGCTAGGGCAGAGCAATTAGAAAGAGAAATTGAGAAAATTCAGACTGATTTAAATTACGTAAATACTAATCCTAACTTTGCTTCAACTTCTACCCAATCAGCAAACTCGATATTACTGGATCACCATCAAAGTGATTTGAACATGAAAAAAGGCTTGCAAGAAGTGGCTTATTCAGAACTATCCTCATTACAAATGGCATGCAATTCAACATACAAACGTCGATTAAGTTCTAAACCGAGTGCTTTCGAAATTGAACAATCATCTATGGCTTCAAGACGTAGAAGGGTGCACAGCCATTTTGAGGAACTTTCGGAAATATACTTGCAAACAAGAAATATCGAAATATTTGGTGTTAGACAAACTGATACTACAGGAGTACCAAAAGGTAGAACAGAATGTAATTTTGAGACATTGAATGAATTTACAAATACTGTGATGCGGACTTCTCGTTTTTATGGAGTGAAACCTTTGTCGATTCTACCATATAATATGGATTTTAAGATTATCAACAGTATAGATTTCGATAAAGACAATGAGTTTTTTGCAATTGCTGGTGGTTTAAGGTAATTTAATTTTGTATTATAAGTAAAAACACCTTTTAGTCATAGTCATTATATTGGAGCATTAATAATTTTGTTTTTTTACTTTGATATAGAAATATAAAGTTGTTTGAGTATCCACCTGAAGATTTTCAATTTCAATGTGTAGGTTTTTTTATTTTCATATTATAAATTACTAAATTAATATAGCAAATCAAGAAGAAATGTCGCTAATGAGAAATATTTAATGATAATTCTAGCCAATGCCAAGTGGTGAATTGCTGTCCACTGGAATTATTGTCTGTGTTGCCTGGAGTATTTTTTATAAAAATTACCTTGCTAGTTCGGATTATTTTAATGGCTCTGTTTGTTTATGGTAAATAAATGATTAATGTATACATTTTTAATTTTAATTATCGAAATAAAAAAAATTCTTCAAACATTTAAAACAGGGATGTTTCGACCACTGCAAAAATTCGACTTTTGGAAGAACATATAGGACGAGTTAGGAGTGTTAATTGGAGTAGTGGCGATCCTCATATCTTTGCTTCTGGATCAGGTGTGCGATTATTTATTACCTACTGATTAACGATGATTATAATTATAATACATAATCTACGAAAACGAATTATTAATATCGACAATAATATTAATGTCCTTTTAATAATTCATTTCTAAAAATATTAAAAGTATGATATTTTAGACACTTTTTAGATTTTGATCCCTAATTGAATCCTTTCTTTATTTAAATTTTTAGATGACGCAAAAGTAAAACTTTGGTCCATAAATAGTGAAAAATCAGTTTTAACATTAGAAGCAAGATCACGTGTGAACTGTGTAGAATTTTGTCCGGAAAATAGATTTTTAATTGCCTTTGGATCTATAGATAATTGTGTATACTATCACGACTTGAGGAATCCTAGAGAACCTTTAGGTAATTTTAAAAAAAACTATTTATATTATTAAAATGGATTCAATTAGGATATATATAAAATTTTTGCTAATTCTTATTAGGTATACTTAATAATGATCATAATAGAGCAGTTGTGACTTCTGTTAAATTTGTCTCCAAAAACGAATTAGTCTCTACTTCGGTCTCAGACTTTACTTCAACAGTCTCTCCTTCAACAAACATTGACCTCAAATTATGGAATTTAGAGACAATGGATTGTGTACGCTCATTCCGAGAGCATTCACCTGAGAAATTTATTCTTCGTCTAACTACCGATGGGAATTACATTGTTGTTGGATCCAAAAATAATCTACATGTTTATTATAAACAACTTACTAAACCATTATTTTCTTATCGATTTGATAATGTGATAGAAGGGTTTGGAAATGACGATCCATCTAAATATTTGTCAGCTTTAGCTTGGAAGAAAGGATCACCAGTTATCCTTGCAGCTTGTCAAGGTTCCATTAAAATCCTTGAACTTGTTTAATTGATTTTAATAATGCTCTTATTAGTCTTTTGTCTTTTTTATTTATAAAATTGAATTATTAGATTATTGGTATACAGATATACACAAATATAAAAATTATAAGTTAATTACATTCTATTCTAGTGTTAAAACTACAAATTATTCTATTTATACCGCATAATGTAAATGCACAAGTACAGATTTTATGTATTGGTATTTTATAACTATTGTCGTACATTTGTTGACATTTTAAAAAGTAGTTGTTCTTGCTTAATTAATTGGTAATTTTTTTACTACAAAATTATAAAAAAATTGTCTTGTTTATTTTATTTTATATCTTTTTGACGCAAATTGTAAAAACATTTTTCGTCCCATATCAAACTTTGATAACATCTTAATAAATCAACTTAATGCAATAAACTTTATTTTTTTAAATGTAAAAAAATAGCGTTTCAAATACTACAACCTACTACCTACCAATTTATATATTATTTATAGAAAATAATTATGATTAGATATAAATAAATTCTTTTTGAATTTTATCTTGCTGCCTTTGTTAATTATTATTAAAGTAGGTAGGTATGTTATAAAATTGCAATTTAAGTTACAGACATGAGTGTAGTAGGCAGCAGTACATAGGACATGACATACTAGTCTACGAGTGTAGGCGTAGGTGACTATAGGTGTATATTATGTAATGTAGTAGGTAGATATATATTTTTATTAAGAAATTATAGGTAGGTAGTTACATTGCAAGGCAAGCAATATTTGTTTTTACATTTTTCGTTAGTGCATTTTATCAAATACCGAACTATATTAATATTAGAATATTAGGGATACTGATACATAATATATTAATCTAATGTGTACATAAATACCTTAAATATGTAGGTAGGTAGTATATAGTTTGGTACCTTACTTACCTCTAGTCCTAATCTCGTGAGATAAAAGTAACCTACAGATACATAAATTTATACATACAATTTTGAAGCCTTGATTTGGTTTGTGAATCTACTTACCCTAATATACAAGTAGGTAAATTTTTGAGTATTATGCATTTACCTGAGTAAAATACTAAGAAATTGAAAACCACAATGTCACACACTACACACTGTAAATTAAAAATGCCTACCTAATTCTATTTCTAATTTCTTTAGGAAAGATGGTACAATTCAATGGAACTGATTTTTGTAGGTATAGGATAGGATAATTTTTGAATGAATAAATCTTTCGATAGGTACTAATAGTAGTCAAAGTCAAAATCAAACTTTCTCTTTATCTTGTCATTTATTATCCAATCAATCAAAGCCTATAAGGTATCTAGCACCTACATGTAATTATAAATAATAAATAAAAGAATTACTTCAACAATAAAAATTGACTGGAAAAAGAAAAGAAATGCTGGAAAGATATTTTTGAGAAATATATGGGTCAAAAATAAAACTAGGTAATTAGTAAAAGTAATTACTTTATATTATAATGTAATCCTTCAGAATTGTTAAAAATTTCAATTTTTCCAAGAGAAAACTATAGATATAGGTGGTACTTAATAACTTCTCCCACTGCCACTACCTTGAACTTACTAACTAGTAGTAATAGTACCCTCCCTACTTATCTATTCTGGATTACTATACGAGTACTATGATTGTAGGTATGTTTTTACTTACATAAAAATACAAGTCAAAGTCAAAACACAATCATATCATATCAACCTACTTAGCTAAAGGTAAAAAAATTTGAGTTTCTTCAAATAGTGATACTGATATGTATAAATTAGTACCCTACCTATTTTATAGTATGTTAATAACCTTACTATCTGTCCAAGGCTTGCCAACAGGGAGTGATTCCTAAATTAGGTACTCGAGTACTCGTATTTGAAATTTTTTTCCTAAAACAATATTCTATACTCTATACTATACTATACCATACTGTTTTTTGTACTTGCTTGATAAGTAAGTTGTCAAATTCCGAGTCAAAATGTCGGTCGATAATAATTCGGTGATACTTTTGGAGAAGAAATTTGGATTTTTGGAAAGGAGGGTCGGTTATCTTGAGGGAAAATGGAGAGGTCAAGAGATCATAATAGCAAAATTACAGAAAAATTGAGAACCATTGAGAAAGAAGCTGAAAATCAAGGTATTTATAATTTTTGTATTATTATTTTATAGGTATACGTTACTTACCTACCCTACTCTAAAAAGCTTTTTGTATTAGAATATATTAGGCTCTATACTCTTATTATCCAATTAATGTGTACTATATTTACAAATATTAATATTATGTATGAATAGGATAATGTACTCTGTAAAATGTAGTTCTGAAAAGTTTTTGAAATTTTGACGTATATTTTCGGAAGAACCAGTTGCTATTTGATCTGAGATATTGATGGTGCATATACGAAGTACTGTAATTATTTAATTTCTCAGATCAGAGATAGGTACACGGAATATATAAAAAAAATTAGTTCAAAATGACAACTTTTTCATTAGAAAACAGGATAGCTAAAGTTTAATAATGTGTATATGAGTATGTACAGAATACGTAGCTCTATAATTCTACAATTCTACAGATTACCAGAACTATTTCATAAAGTACAATAAATCTGTTCTAATTTAATTTAATTTAATTTGTATTTTGATTACAATAGACAATCGAGTTCTGAGGATGAGGATCTTGGATACATTTCAAACAACCAAAAATGAAAATTTGGCATAAAATTTAGAAAGATCTGAAAAAAATTTCTGAGAACTAATGCAAAAATTGATTCTTCAAATGGATTAGTTTTTTAAAATTAAAATTTCTCAGGATATACATAAGTAAAAAAGCTGTTATTTGTCGTATCTATCTATTTTATAATATTTTTAAAAATAAATGTTCTGAAAACTAGGTGTGAGATGTGAGTCAAGTCCTGTACTTATACATTCAAATTCAAATCAGGTAGCAGATCGAAAGATAGAAATATCAATAAATACTCAAAAAGATGAAAAAGCTGCAAAATTTTCATTGAAACCAAAAATTAAATCAAGAGGGTCGGTCGGTCATAAAATCATATTAGTAAATAAAGTAAAGGCAGATACAAACGACACCATAACCTCCAAGACTCTTCTGGCTTTATCAGAATCAGAATATATGAATTATGAATACATGCATGTCCTTATAAAAGGGGTCTCATTCAAAAGTTCAGCAAAAATCCAAATTTTTGGCGATTTTACATCCCGTCTTATAGGATTCAGACTTCAAAACTCATCAAAGTTCGGGGTTCCCCGCTCCATATACGAAATTTGATCTAAATCTGATCTGATCTGATCCCCAGTTTTCGACCAAAAACAGGGCAGACAAATAGACATAATACGAGCACTATAAGCTATTTTCCATAACGAGTGCCTGATTATGTATGATTATGTGTTTAAAAAAACACTTTTAAGAGAAAGTAGAAAATAAAAGTCAGAGCTAAAAAGCTACACTACTACCTACTGAAGTACCCTACCTAATGAGAGTTTACCTAATGAAAAAAGCTTAATTTATGGAATTTTTTAAGATATCAAATGTGCAAATTGGTCTACTTCTTTTTGACTTATTAAGCCATTTATTCTATACCATGTCGCATCAAATCATGTTAAGCTCATGAACCTTAAGGTTGTTAACGAGCAAAAGATTCACAATCCTCTCTAACTGACACTCTAAAAAGGCCTTAGTTAGGTTCAAATGTAACAAAAATTCTCAGGCAAAATTGATTTTGATTATTTTTTAAAACTATAGAAATATGAAATTCAGAATTATCAAACTCGGAGAATATTTTTCGAAATCAAAATTTCAAAAAAAAGTTAAAAAGGTTGGCACCATTTTAATTGCTCTCGTGCGGAAAAAAGTGATTTTGTGAAATTGTAAAGTCTTGTCATCGGTCATCTTCTATCTTCAGAAAGTCCTCTATCTTCAAGATTAATTGATTATCTGTAAGGCCATATCGTCCTCATTGCTATTATGGCTCCAGCTAAGGGTACTGGTCCTCGAAAGGTAAAAACAATGAAAAATATTCAATTAAACCCAATAATTATAAATGATTTTCCATTTTAGACGCCACTTCGTCGGGTCAACCCGTTGCTTCCACCGAAGCCAAAAAAGGCACCTACTGGCTATGGTCTCTTTCTTAAGGTACCAAATAACTAATGAATACTTCTTGACCATTGATAATTTTTATGTAAAATTATTCAAATGTATTTTGAAGGCATACTGGGCTCATAAGTTCCCTTCAAAGCCAGGTAATGCTGACTACATCGAGATGAACTCCCCACCAGCAGGTGTTACATTTGTCGATCCTCAAGAATCTACTGTTGATCCTCTCACTGGAAAAGTAACTAGCAATATTTTAATCATGTTGCTTTTGTTGTTTTAGATCTCCTATGCAAATTATGCATCTAATCTATATAGATAGTTCAAAATTAAAATTAATAAAATGACTGTTTATTTTGTTCATTTTTAGAAACCCCGTGCTGACTTCAGAGTTCCGGCCGCTACTTGGAACAGTCTGACGGAAAGTCAAAGGGAAGCCTATAAATCAAATGCTGAAGATGGTAAGCTTCAATTTACAATGGTATATTAAATACAAAAATAATTAAATAGATATCTAAATTACTTATAGCTAAAGCTGAATACAAGGCTCGGATCGATGAATGGAAAGAAGTTAAGGAAGAACTCAAAAGGCCAGCCTCAGCTTTTGCCCTTTTTTTGAAAGATACATGGGCTGTAAGTTTTACCAATCGAAATCGATAGATCTAATTAAATATAATTATGAAAAGGCAAATTTTGTTCTAAAATCAGTTTGAGTTTGAATTTGAATTAATAAATGATAATTCTTCCCCCACCTACTCTACTCATCAATTTATTTGTATTTTCTAGCGAAATGGAAAGAGTGGAAGATCATTTGCTCAAATGAGTCGATATGCTTCAAGTCTTTGGAAAATATTGTCTGAATCAGATAAGGTAAATATTTCAAATCATGTTAAAAAATGATAAAAAATGTTAATTCAGTCCATTAGAAAACTCATTATAAGTAATAGTAATAGTAGGTATGTAGCAAGTAAAGTAGGTAGTACATTATTTATAAGAAGGGTCTTTTTGGTTTAGAATTAGGTACCCTACTAATCTAATAAGTCATGTTTATTTCAATTTTGGTCAAATTGAGATTTCTTGAATCTTCAAGGTACATACTTCTAGGCTTAAAGATTTGAAAAAGTTAGATTTTCATAATATTCCATATGAATAGGAAAACGATTAGTTATGCGAGCGAAGCGAGCACTCTAAATCTACTATTCAACTTTGCTTGCACTTTGCCCGTTTGTCCAGAAGATTACTCAAAAACTATTGAAGCAAATGGGAAAACGTCTAAAATGAAATTTAGATGGCTATATGGGGTAATCAATGATGAAAATTCGAAATATGAAATCTGCTAGACCCTAATGTTGACCTTTAACCTCGAAAAATACCTATGTTAATTTGATTTGATATGTAATAAACGCTTTGCTCGTACAATTAATAATTAACTAAAGAGAAGTTAATTAAATCTAGTCCTAAGAATCTTTTTCAATGCTTTTTTAATCAGTTACCTATATTTTTTTAGGATTATTATAAGCTGCAGTATCAATTGGAAATGAAAATTTATTTTCATAAAACTGAGTTCTTTCGGATCAATGGTCGGTTCCCAGCTGAAGAAGAGTTGATTCTCTATTTTGAAAATGAGGTTCGAGCTTCAGCTAAAGTTGAGAATTATATAGACGAGGACATGAGCTCTGCCGAAGAAAATGAAGAGAAGGATGAAGAGGAAGATGAAGCGGAGTCGGAGGATGTCAACGAAAGCGAAGACGAGGGCATGAGCTCTGACGAGGAGAATGAAGCTATGGAGGATCTGGAGGAGGGTGATGGCGAAAGTGGCAATGATAGTGACGACAGCGACGACGAATAAAATAAACCTCATACAATACACCTGTTAAAAATCAAACATTTTATTAACAATAAGTAGTAATACATAGTTAACATATTATACATAATATATTGTAGGATCCTACAGTAGGAATCTAAAATTCTAAAATTACGATTATATGTATGAGAAGTAATGTTGATACATAGTAAGGCTATGCTGTAGCTATATCTTTAATAATTAGGTTCAATAACTCTACCTAGTATATGATATGTAATCTAAAATCTCAATAATTTATTCAATTTGAATTTTTGCCATAAAAATGTAAGGTACCTATGCTAATACTAAATAGTTTAAGTACATAATATTTCTCACCAATCATTGTTAAAGTCAAATCAAAAACTAGCTAAATCGTATTCTAAATCGTATGTATCATAATGTAATTATTGATTAACTATTAATATTATTAAATGAATAAAATGCTCTTTATTAATATGAATTATCTGTATACAAATCTAAAAACTAAAAATAGAAATCAAAACGAAATATCTCTGAAATTTTCCATTTTGATTTGGTCTTTACAAATAATTTTCAAATAAAATAGAATAAGAAGGAATTATAATATGATCAAGTACCTATAATTATGTGCTTACAGTTTACAGAGATTGACACCCTAATAAATCTTAAACTGAAATGTTTATAATTAATGTCAGTATCCTATCCTATCCTATCCACTATCCATTACTTTAAGTTTAGTTATTATTATTAGTACATAGGTACACCTACCCGATATGTGTAAAGAATTTGATCTTAATTTTACAAGTGTAAAAAAGGTATCTAATTTAAAGCCAATATCTTGATTTTTCAGACCTGAATAGACTTGTATACCCTATCCCAAGACCCAAGATAAGATTACGATTCAATGCTATGTATAATAAATATAATATAGAGGGATTTCTTTGAAAATTTTCCTTAAAAATGAACATTATCTTTAAAAATTCTTCAAATCTTTACACTTTTCAAATAAAAAGAAATAACCCCAATTAAAATTAAAGCTATTTAATTAATCTACCACCTAGGTATTCTTTAAATTGAGAGAATTGTAATTGCAAAGTAATTTCTTGCTTTCAAAATCCTTAACATAATAAGTAGGTACCTTACCTAGCTAGGTTAGATAAGATATCTGTACTTCATTTATTATTAAGTACCTATTTTTTTATAATGAAATGTAGGGTACTTTTTATATTAATATTAAGTTCATATTACCTACCTAGTAGTACTACCCTACTATACTAATTGATCAGACATTTAAAATTCAAAATAGATCAGTTATCAAAAAGTTACCTAATTTTGATTCCATGTACGATATTTATGTTAAAAAATTCTTTACTTATTTATTTTTGGTCCTTTAAAAATCAAATACCTTTCATTATATTTTACACTGAGAATTT
>JAQIXA010004446.1:0-11355 GCA_034699045.1 Nanhermannia cf. coronata Gr-Ori-00579 | reverse complement strand
GAATTTGACCCTATATTTTTCGGTATTTTTGGTTTACTGTTCAAAAATTTGTTATCATTGTAAATTGTATGTAAATTCTAATTAGTTGAGACTTGAGATTTGAATGGCAACTAGTGTCAAAAAATGTCAACGACAAAATTTAGATTAATTTTCTCTCTCTTAAAGAACACCTATATTCAAGGTTTACCTACATTTACGGAGTATATAATATGTATATATGTATATACTATTCTACATGCATGACTTGACAAACTTTAATTTCCAAATAAAATCAAATAGACACAGATTTTGAGAAATCACCATTAACCATCCGAGAGCTCTTTGTCTGGACACTGTAAGCTAACTATCTAAATTGTTAAAATTTGACCTTTTGAAACTTTTGAGACTATTTTAGATTACCATGTGGAATATTCATAGCCGCATTCTGGTCACTAATTTTCGTCCTAAGCCCAAACAATTTTAATTATATTTTTACTCTATTACCTGAAGAAAATATTGTCATTTATTCAAACCAATTTTGGGCATTTGCTCTGTTCGAGCTCTATTTTGCTTGCAGTCTTTTAGGATCTGGAGTCGTTTTAGCAGGTCTCTTGAATTAATTATAAACATAGTATGTATCAGCAATTAAAATATAATTCAAACTTATATATTTCAGCCATGCAAATGTCAGTTTTTCACAGTTTCCTCATGTGGATGAATTATATATGGTATTTGCAACCTTTAAAAAAATTCAATTCTCATTTTCTTATTTATAATTTAAGCCATCCGACCACTTCTGCAAGTAAAAGTTTAGAAGAAATGTCCATTTTGGTCCGCCGATTGCAAATTATGATTGGTATCATCTATAATGAATGTTTTTCACGGTTTTTTACACCACTTTGTACAATATTCATCGCTTTTATTGGTAAATTATTAATTATGTAATAGTAATAAAGGGTATTTTTTGTGTAAAATGGCCTTTCTGGGGTATTTTGAGCTGTATACATTCTGTATATTTTCTATGCTAGTTTGTACCTTTCCTTCCATTTGGGATTTGGGATAGTTTTTGACCCATTATACTGCCCCAATCATTTTCCATTTACGATTAGTTTAATTCCTTTGCTGCATTACTTTACGGTTTTTTTAAATTTGGCCTTGAAATTCAATAGAATTCTAACAGAACTTATGAACTTATAAATTTGATAAGAACTACAAATTTTGCTTTCTTATTACGATATATGCAATTAAACTTATTTTTACAAAATTTTGAAGAAATTAAGAGAATTGAAAATTTTTATTTAGGTATATTTGGGGCGGATTTTTGTATATTAATATTATAAAAATTGAATCTAATTTTACCCTGCCATAAAAATAATTTATAGGAGTATTTGCAAACTTTGGCACTATTCATTTACTCCATAAACTGGATGATATTTCACTTTATGGAAATTTCTATGCGACTGGCATGTCCTGGGGTATAAATTAATAATTTTGACAATTTTTTGTCAATTTATATTGCATATTTTAAAATTAGGCGTGGCAGTTTATGTTTTTCTATTTTATACAAATGCGGCAAATTTTGACTATATGTCAAAATCTCTAATTAGAAAATTGACAAGAAAGAAAATGTCAGATGGGAAAAATGAAATTGTTTTGAGAAAGACTATCAAGTATCTATTCTATATTATATAAAAATCATTTTTAAATAAAATAAAAATATTTTTTGAATTTTAAATTTTAGAGCCATTCGGCCATATGGAATTTGGGTTGGGAGTTTCTATTCTCTAAAGAAAACCTCGTCGACAGTCTATATTTCTGGTCTGTTCAACTACACCCTCTCTCTGCTCATCACTTATCCTCCTTAAAATTAAAAAAAATCCCAAAATAGATGTGAAATTTAAGGGATCTCATGAAAGATTTTGGGAGAATCAAAATATTTTGCAAATTTTTCTACCCTAAATAGGCTAAAATATTTATATGTACATATATAATTTTTATATGTAATTCACCTTATTACGTTTGTTACTCAACATATTTAGAATTAAAAGAATTCGCTTACAAATTACTAAATTACTAAATTACTAAATTACTAATTTATACATATCATTCATTAATAAATTTATAAAACCATTTTGATGGTTTTACCATAGATTTATGAAAATAATAGTTATCAATTTAATTCAAGGTGTAATAGTAAAAACAACATGTAAGAAAAATGTGTAGATATTTGGCAAGCGTGTAGTAGGTACTAGGTACTCTTTCTCATTTCAAAATTATTGAAAAATTGAAATTTATATTTGTTCATAGCATGGTATATCTATAATGTCAAAAAGTCACTATTATGTTTAGAAAATCATTTTTCTCACATAGCCCCATTGAAAAACTTCAGTGAGCTGATTATGTGTAGCAAGTTTCCCCATAACATGAAGCTTATTCATGATATTATAATTCGATTATGAAGCTTATTCGATTGCCCCAATGCCTACAAATACCCAGCACACGGGTCTTTATGAAAAATGGGCATATATTTAGAAATAAATTTCTTGTGGCGCCATCTATGAATGTATCGAAATGATCCATTGTCAAAACATGAAGAGTAGGTGTACATATCTACCATAAAAATTTCAAGTGTCAGCGTCCTCTATTATGAAAGTTATTTGAGTTTGAGTAAACGTGAATATGACTTTTCAATGTTCGCTAATGGCGTCACCTTTGAGATTTTTCAGTGAGCTGATATGGGAAGTTACTTATCTCGGTGGGGGGTATCTATTCGCCATTGCCATATTACTAAAGTAAAAATTTGAAACGTGTGCCAACTTTCCCTTGCCCATTTAAATACAGAGTTTAATGGATTTTTTGAATAGGTTAAAAAAATAATTTTATTTTGAAAAAATTGTGGGTTTGGTGATTCTACACCAAACCGTTTGGAAGCGAGAGCTGCTTCAAACACACAAACATACAAATTTTTGTTCGATTATGAAGAATATGCTCATTCAACATTGTACTCGTAGTATGTATAATACTTATGTACCTAAATAAGAAATAAATTTAAAAAAATGCTATCTTACAATAGCGAATGGACACAGTGAGGCTCGATCGGTTTTTATAGAATTGATAAAAATTGAATCAATAAGTGTATAATAGTTAAGATATGGCAGATATCAATTCCATATAAAAAAATACATATATAATTAATACATAATTAATGCCAAATTAATTATAGGTTATGTATCAACAAAAATCGTAAAAAAATTCCAAGTCCTTGTAAATAATTACTTTTTTAGTTCATATCGAAAATCGGTTTTATCTAATTACCAGGTAATTAATTTTTACATATCTGAATATTTCAAGCCAGACAGTCAGCCATTTTGAAAAATTTCTCTCTCTCTCAAGTTCAAAATTCAATACAACTATAGAATTAGAATTAGGCAAAAAAAATTGAAATTTTTCCAAAATGTTGCATAATCGAACTTGGAAGCTGCTCTGCCTCACAATTAAAGCTGGAAGTATCCCGGGTTTCCTTCCATATGAATTGGATGGAAATAAAAGACGGCTTAAACCTGTCGGGAAGATTCGAAGGATTTTTTATTTAATTCATTTTTATATTGTTTTGGCCATTACATTGTTTGCCATTTGTAGACTCCCCAAAACTATCAAAGAAAAAAGTCACAAATTTTTTGATGTTTTCAATCATGTTCTTTTTATCATTTTTGAAGTTTTCATGTTTGTAAGTTCGATATAATGTATTTGAATAATTATTTAATTCGATACTCTATTATAGGTCATCTATTTCAAAATTTCATAAAATTTTATAATCTTTTCATCGAAATACTATCAATATTTAGTAAAAATTGAATTTAAAAATGTTATTTTTTCATATAATTTATAGATAACTTACTTGAGCAACGAAATATATTTGACAAATATTATCAATTTTTTCAACGAATTGTCTCGTTTAAACGAGCAAGGAGAAAAAGGTGAGTAACATACTTAAGATATTATGATAAAAATATTGCTCCGATTTCATCTCAACCATTTAGGTTGAATTTACCCCTATATTTTTTGGTCTAACTTTACCCATAAAATGAGCACAAAGACCTAACATGATCTATACTAAGAATATTTTGGATTAATTTCATATATACAGGTGTAAAGTGTAAAGTTAGACCAAAAATTAAAAATGCAGAGGCGAATTTAACCAAAATGTGGAAGGGATTAAATCTAAGTTTTAAAAAAGGCTTCAATTTAATCCCCTATTTAAAAAAATTGGCTAAATTTTGTTGGAAAATGGTCAGTCATTTCATTATATCATATCATATATAGTGAGCAGGAAAATGACCTGAATGAAAATGAAATTTTGACCTATGATCAAGGTCAAATTACATTTCTATATAAATAAATAAATGAAATCTCATGGTATAACTCGACTAAATTAAATTTCTAAATAAATTTATCAAATAGACACAGATTTTGAGAAATCACCATTAACCATCCGAGAGCTCTTTGTCTGGACAATGTAAGCAAACTTTCTATTTTATTAAAAGACCTTTTAAAAGATATTTGAGACTATTTTAGGTTTCCATGTGGAATATTCATAGTCCCATTTTGGTCACTAATTTTCGTCATAAGCCCAAACAATTTTAATTATCTTTTTACTCTATTACCTGAAGAATATATTGTCATTTATTCAAAACAATTTTGGGCATTTGCTCTTTTCGAGTTCTACTTTGCTTGCAGTATTCTTGGATCTGGAGTCGTTTATGCAGGTTTTATGATTAAATTATAAACTTAGGATTAGTAAGGTATTACAATAAAATTCAAAAATATTTTTTTCATTTATTTCAGCCATGCAAATGTCAGTTTTTCATAGTCTCCTTATGTGGATGAATTACATATGGTATTTGAAATCTTAAAATTTTAAAATTTTTATATTTAATTTATTTATAATTTAAGCCATCCGACCACTTATGCAAGTAAAAGTTTAGAAGAAATGTCCATTTTGATCCGTCGATTGCAAATTATGATTAGTATCATCTATAATGAATGTTTTTCACGGTTTTTAACACCACTTTGTACAATATTACTTGCTTTTCTGGGTAAATTATTAACTATCTACTATAATAGTAATAAATATATGATTTTTTTAAAATCAAAAATATCTGGGTCTAATTATATCCTACCGGCATTAAAAAATAATTTAGGAACATTTGCAAACTTTGGCACTATTCATTTGCTCCATAAACTGGATGATATTTCACTTTATGGAAATTTCTATGCGACTGGCATGTCCTGGGGTAAAACGAACTAATTTTGACAATTTTTAATCAATTTATTTTGCATATTTTAAAAATAGGCGTCGCTGTCTATGTATTTCTATTTTATACAAATGCGGCAAATTTTGACTTTATGTCAAAATCTCTAATTAGAAAATTGACAAGAAAGAAAATGTCAGATGGGCAAAATGAAATTGTTTTGAGAAAGACTATCAAGTACCTATCTATATACAAAAAATCATATTTAAATATAATTTAAAAAAATTAATTTTGAATTTTAGAGCTATTCGACCATATGCAATTTGGGTGGGGAGTTTCTATTCTCTAAAGAAAACCTCGTCGACAGTCTATATTTCTGGCCTGGTCAACTACACACTTTCCCTACTCATTACTTATCCTCCTTAAAAATTTATAAATTAAGTATACATAGTTAAAAAAAACTTGTTCATTTTCATTATATAAAAACCTTATAAAAAAACTGCATAATTACTGCATAATTTACTACTAAATTGCTTTTTTAGACAATAACGAAAATCAGTTTAAATTTAAAAATTTAAAAAGAGCCATAAGTAAAACTTGTTTTGAACTTTAAAAAAAAAATTCATAATATATTAAATAATAAATTTTAGAATTGGAAAAATCCTATTTTTTAACTAATCAAATTTAGTTTAAAAACTAAATATCATTTTATTTCATCGAATAATTCAAGATTAATTTAAACCTACCTATATACAGATTTATAAATATGAAAACTTCATTTTTTTAATAATCTGTCTAATTTTAGCACTTTGTCCAGTTTTGTATCAATATTTGTATACACAATTCGATTTTTCAGATTGAGTCCTAGAAGACCAAGTACACCTGACAATGGACTACTCTCATCTTTTGTCACTGTAATTTTTTGTTTTTTTTGAGGTTTTTCTTCGGCTGGCGGTTGACCCTCAGCTTCCGGTTGTCCTGAAGGGTCTGTTTTGTCACCTGGTGATTTATATTCATCTTGCCTTACATCTGTATTCTCATTTGAGCTGGTCAGAGATTCCACAAAAATTGGAATATTCACTGCAAAAAGTATTTATAAAAAACTTTTAATGGTGTATACCTATACAGGGTTATTCTTAACATGAGTTTATAAAAGGCAAAATTTTGAAAAATCTGATTTGCGGGTATATATTTAGTTCTAGGCAAACACTATAGATACTAAAAAACCCTACTGTGTCCTGAAGACACATTTTTTACTAGGACACTAAAACATTCAATAATTCGACTATTGTCATATTTTAGTAAAAATTAAAAAACTAATTTTTATCACAGAGGGTCAAAATATATTCAAAATCAAAAGGATATCATGGGGTTATAATGGGCTTTCTTGTTTTTATGAAGCTTACTATGAAAAGGCCTGAAATCCAAATACACACTTTTGAATTTTTTATTGAATTAGTGTTAGTATTCAAAAATATCGCTATTAATTAGTTTTCAAAAATCATTTGGAAATTCCAAATTGGAATGAGATTCAGAAACTTTTCTGGCATCTTTGACAAGGATCTAATCGGTTTTCAAGCTAAATCTTAATAAAGGCCAGAAAGCCCATTATAACCCGCATAAAATATCTTTAAAAAACTTGAATCCTTACATAATGCTTTGTGATTTCCTCTTTGAGATTTCTGCGTAGGTTCCTTTACTTCGCCTCCATTTTTGTCATCAGATGGAGCTTCAGTGTGACCTTCAGTCGGCGATGCTGAGGACGCTGAAGTTGTCGATCCTTCGGTTTCAGTTTCTGTAGCAGGTGTTGTTGATTTTACCTTTAAAAATATCCATTAATATGAACAGCAATTCAATTTAAGTAGGTAGTAGTGTAATAATGAAAAAGTTCTAACTAGATTATATATATATAATATATGATCATTAATCTTAAATAGGAAATGATCATACCGCTCCAGATTTATCCTTTTTCGCGATAGTAATTGCAAGAATTTGAGATAATAAAATAATTATCAAAATAAATTTCATTATAAAAATTTAAAATTTAAAATATTTTTTCATGAATTTGCAAAAGAGAAACTGTCCTTGGGTTTAAAATGACAAAATAAACAACTAATTCAAAAATTATTTTTATAGAAATAAATTGCAATTGTGTAAAAAATTTATTATATGGATATATTAAAATTACCTCCTATATATACTAGTATATATATGGGTAAAATATATGCGAATATGTAAATAAAATCTATTACCGCCAAACTTGAAAATGATACAACTAATCGGTAATTTTTTTCAGTAAAATAATGTATTGGCGGTAATGGATTTGTCCGTTATATTTATACCTAAAACCTTAATAATTAGTAAATACGTTATAAATTTTAGAGTTTTTTTAGAAATTGATAGAAATCTTTATTATTTTATATATGACTTAATATTTTGAATTCCAGTTTTTATGTCAGTTGTAACCAATTTGAATAAAAGGTCAGCTAAAGGGTCAAGTAAACTATTTTTTGCCCTTCTGTCACTATTAATTTCTTCACTATCCTCATTATTATCATCGGATTTCTTGTATTTATTTCCTTTATTATTTGAATTTTTTCCACCAAATCCTTTATGACTTGGTTCTGCAGTATTTGAGCCTAGGATAGGCATTATATTGATGGGTAGGCTTAGCTATTTAATATTTATAAAAAAATTTAGAATCAAATTACAAAATTAAATTAAATTGATCGAATGATTACCAAAGTGTTTGTTATTTTTATATCCATTTTTGAATCCTTTATATTGAAATTTTTTAAATGATCAGAAAATGACTTTTTAAAATTTGTTAATTTACATCATCTGATCCTGATGAGTTTCCAATTTGGTTGATCATGAATATGAATAGAAAATACAAATACAAAAGTTTAGAATAGTATTTCATATCATAATTTTTCTTAAAATTGCATTTACTTGAACTTAATAAATATTAATTATAAACAATAAATCATGTTTTGAAAGTGAAATTTCACAAATGTAAAACAATAATTGTTACTTATTCTTATTAGTAGGCATACTAGGATTTAATTAACTGCTCTTAAATTGCTAATTGTGCGAGAATAACATTGAGAACTCCTATAACCACTTAAATTTCATTTTATTTTTTTCTTTTTGGATTAGCATGGGTCCACAGTACCTCCGGAAATCGAAGATTTTTATCAAAATGGTCCAATGGCACATCTAGACTTTAGACCCTATTATCGTTCTAAAGGATATCTTCGGGTTATTATGGACTTTCTGGCCTTTATATGAGTTTAACATGTAAAGACCTGAAAGCCGAATAGATCCTTTATCAAAATGGGTCTAGTAGTTCTCGAGTTATCTTCTGGACAAACAAACAAACAGACAGACAAATTTCAAGCAAAATTGAATAGTAAGTGCTCGCTTCGCTCGGAAAATAAGAACGATCCATTAACTAGTAAATTGATATACAGATACAATACATTAGAACTGTTTTTAAATATGCAAATTTAATTAAAAACTTCCAAAATCTCATTTTTAAAAAATGGTAATGAAATATATATTGAAATTTTTTATTTTTATTCAATTTCTCAAAAAAACAAACCTAAACAAAATTTTAAAAAAATCAAAATTAATAACTAGTTATTAATTAGTTAATTAACCTTAATTTTTAACTTTGCTGCTCAGAATCTTCAGATTCTTTCTTTTCTTTCGGTTCCTTTGATTCTTTAGGCTTTTTAGCTTTTTTCTTGCTTTTTTTCTTAGGTTTTTTTGTGGTAATTTCTTCTTCCTCATTGTCACTATCATCAGTTTCATAATCTGGTTCTCTTCTCTTTGGCTCCCTTCTTTTATAGTAAGTCTCATTATTTACTGGAGAATTATCATTTCCAAATAAAATTGGTTTGAGATTTAGTGGCAGGTTGATTAGTGTCTGACTGACTGAAACTTTTTCTACTTTTGTGTCTCGCATCCTGCCCATTAGTTGATCATCAGAGTCCTTTTTTTATAAAATTTCAAAGTCAATTTACAATTTTCAAAATTTTCTAAAACTCGTATACATAGTCAAAATTTCAAATACTCTTAGGAATCTTAATTTTAATAACTTGCTATTTTACTGTTATATAAAATTTTACATACCTCTCCAAATGATTTATAAACAAACTGATAGATTATAAACAAAATAAACACTTTGTCTGCAAACATTATTTACTATTATATTATGTATAATTTTGTAGGTATCCATTCAAATTATTTATTTAATTATTTTAAATTCGATTTATATTCTACAAAAGAGAAAATTTAGTTGTATAAAGTACCTATCTATTTTTAAATACTATTTGTCTTAAATTTGTAAACCTTGAAATAAAATATACCCACACTAATATAATATGTACAATATAATAGTATGTACCTAAAAATATATATACTACCAAAGTTATAAAGGCCCTTGGCCCTGTATAATTTGAGCAAAAATTTATCCTGAAAATTCCGCTATTATTTTATGTTGGAAGTTAATAAATGAATAAGTAGGGATATGGTAAAGGGTAAGTAGTTTGTATTGTATTTTGATTTTGTATGAAAAAGTTGAGGTTTTTTTAAAAAAATGCAATTTTTTCAGATTATAGACTTTAGATTTTTTAAGCATTCTTTTTTTGACTACTTCAGTTATAACAATTTGAAGATATTTTATATCTGTAAAATGTGTCTACGGATATAATTAAAAATGTTTCAAGTCCGAGGTTCCTACGAGGAGATATCCCTGGATCAAAGTCCCCAAAAAAGGCAATTTGATTACAATTATATAACAAAGTTTAAGTCATCTTTTTTTATTAGAGACATTTCGCCATAAGCTTCTAAATGGCTTAAAGTAAAACGCTTGAAAAGAAATTTTGGCAAAATGGCATCGCCATATCTAAACGATAATTTACTCAAGCTTTCAGCTTTGGAGCTCAATTTCCAAGCCCAAGCAGTTATATAAAAGCTTGAAAAAAATAAGCCTAATTAACTCCCTATGAAATTAGTCATATTATTTCTGTTATATTTAGTACCTTGTTATAACATAACATCCTACCGACCTATTAATAAAGGCACAATTTTATAAAAACCTATCTACCTCTCTATAAAGGTATTTTATTATAAAATGTCTCTCTATAAAAGTATGTTATATAAACCTACCGATCTCGTTATATAAATATATTAGATATGTAATAAAAGTACCCTACGGATAGAATAGAATCGATATGTATAAAAGTCAAAAATATCTTTTTTAGGCTTTTTTAAAACTGCTCCAAGCGAAACAAATTTTCTACAAAATCTTCAGCTTCAAGACTAATAAACTAAACAAATTTGATTTGGCTTGTTCCGAAAGATCTTTATTATATGCAGATTCAATTTATAAAATAGAACACTTCATTTTGTCTGATGGGAAATTCAATGTCCCAAAAGCATAACTCCAAGCATTATGGCTTTATATATGAGGTATGGCCTTGAAAGGCCTGAAATATGCCCTATTACTGTCAGGATAATTTTCAAATTAATTTAGAAAAAATGTTAAGTACCTACTCTACTCTAGAATCTAGTTACATAGCTGTATCTCTGTATATAATTTATGCTTGGTTCATCGAGTTTTATGAATTTTTGAGAAAATACAGGGATTTTCTCAATTGACCTGATACTATGAAAATGGCATGGAATTATACGGGCAAAATAGTAAGTAGAGTGGATAACTACTGACATTGGACATTCGCTAACTGAGCCCTGAAGATTTACATGTCACTATTTAGGTTTGAAAGTCCAATAATCATAAACATAGAAGTTCTCCAGGAGATGAGACAGTTGGAGAACAGTTTAAATTGTCGAAAGGAATCATAAGTCACACATTTGTTTTTTGTATAATGAAATAATAAATTTTCCTAAATAATAAGCAAAAATGAGTAATGAAATAAAATTATAACTTACTGACCAATTAAAAAAGGAAACATACATTAATAAAGACCATATCTCATACATTTAAAAAAAATATATAATTATAATTTAATCATGTATATCAAGTGGATTTTAATAAAAATAATTGAATAATAATTATAAGTAGAGTTTTTAAAATTAATTAACCAAAAATTACAGA
>JAQIXA010004445.1:0-11356 GCA_034699045.1 Nanhermannia cf. coronata Gr-Ori-00579 | reverse complement strand
GTCAAAGTCAAAGAAAAGGGAAGTGGGATCCGGAGAAGGATTTTAACTTTCACTTCAATCAGCCATTTCGAATACATTCAAGTATCTACTAATATTATATACAGATAATTAATAATCACTAATCACATATCATACATTTGTATTCTCTTCTCAGTTTTATCTTATCTCAATTTGTCTCAGAATATACCTAACTGCTCTTAAACCTCAATAACCTTTCTCTACTTTACTTTCTCTGAAATATCTACGCCTACATTGTAAATGATTAATGATACTAATGATAATACTCATTAAAACATGCTAAATAAATCTTATTTTTACAAATCAATCCTCGATGCTGAAATTAAATTTGAATTTTAAAATTATTAAAAAGCTAAGTTAAATAATAGGTAAAATCAAAATCACCTTCAACTTCAACTCTAATCTTTATACCAAATAAAAATTTTTAGATCAAGTATCTTACTCCTATTAAACATAATTCTAATTAAGCATAATCCCTATACAATTTAGTGTACTCTTATTATCTTTTAATATTAAAAATAAGAAACCTTTAATAATGTGTACACTTGCACTGTACAGTATAGGTACCTATTTATTTCAGAAAATCGTTTTAAAAAATGCTTCTATTTATCTCATACTGATATTCGTATGTATCAAGAAATTGAAAAAAGAGCCATAATATCATATACGGATACGGATATACCTAAGAGATTCTATGCTTTCTCCAAAAATACAAAAATGTTTCATCGATCTTTTAAATCTACCCATGCTCTTTACAAAACTCCGAAACACCGGAGAACTCCGAATGATCGATAAAATCCAGTTGTATCTGTAATTTCGGAAATCTTTCAAAATTTACAAAATCTGTTCATTTACCTACCACTTAATAAGTATTTCATATTAAAATAAATATTAAAGTACTTAACATTAGTTAATATCAATTAGAAAATTTCAAATTTTATATCTTTGTCCGTTTTCCGGTGCCAAATTTTCAAAATCAGCAATGGCAATTAAGTAAGTAACTATCTAACGCTAATCCTAAGTACTTTAAATAGACTTTTAAGGATTTAAGAATTTATAAATTGAAAATTGATTTTAGAAAAATTCCTCTAAGAATTAAAACCAGCAGCAGCAGATCAAAATCAAAAGGTAGTACAAGAAATCAAGGATTTGATGAAATCCGTTTAATACTCAATGATGCTGATACTGATAAGAAAAATGTCAACTACTACAGGATCAGATATTACATTCTCATTTTTATCACAGTCATATGCTTATCAACATGTTTCATTTACTATTCTACAAACACTTTGCCAATCCTCAAGCAAATTTTCTCAAATTCACCTTACAATCAACTTTTCTTCAAATCTCAAAATCTTGATTGGGAATCAGAATTGGGATCTTGTAAAATTCCAAAATTGGACCCATTTGATGAGGATATTTTGGATTATATAAGAACACCTCCAAAGCTCAATTGTTCATCTAAATTTTCTGAAATTTTTACCTCTGATTATGATTCAAAAATTGTTCAATTAAGGTCACTTAAGCCAGATGTTGAATGTTGTTACCGGATTATTGAAAGAGGAGCTTTTTCTGATAACAAAATAAAGTAAGAAAATAATTTTAGAAACGTAATTTTAGCTTCTTGATAAGCAATTCAAACTTTAAAAACAAAATTTGGCTCAAATTTACATGCGATTAGCTTGAAATTGAAGCCAAAATCTGGTTTTTTAGAACTGTTTCTCGCTATTTCATAACCATATTTTATCTATTTTTTGTAGAATGTCCAAAAGATGTTTTACAATCACCTCGAATGTGACAATAATTTCACAAACTTGTGAATTTATTCATATAATCTGCCGGAACATTTCAAGATCGAATCGATCGATAATTGCTCAAGATATGTTCTCATTCGTACCTCTAAAACCAAAAGTTGAAAATCAAATTCATCAAACAGATATTTTGACAAAATCTGAGAATTTTACAGAGAAATTCAATGTGATCATCCTCGGATTAGATTCAATCTCTAATATGAATTTTCAAAGACAAATGCCCTTGTCATATAGTTTCCTGGTAAAACAATTAGGTGCAATTGGACTCGAAGGATATGCAAAAGTTGGAGAAAATACTTTTCCCAATTTAATACCACTTTTAACGGTAATTCAAAATTTCAAAAATTTCGATATTTCTAATCTAATTCAAGTAAGTATCTACATACATAGTTAGTAGTTAATGAGGATATGTGTGTTAACTTTTTTCAAAATTTTTCCAGGGTTTAAATGTAGAAGAATTGCGGAAAGTTTGTTGGGGCAAAAATGATATGCCTCTGGATAAATGTCCTTTTATTTGGAAAGAATATTCGAAGAAAGGATATAGGACTTTGATGGCTGAGGATTCGGCTTGGATGTCTGCATTTAATTATGAAAAAAAGGTAAATAAGGTGTTCTTCAATATCAAAGTATTATTGAGAGAGCAAAGGTTGATTACTCAACTGATTTTGGTCTGGTTCCATATGCATTCGAAAGAGCTAAAAGTTGACGTTTGTGAGTTGGGAGTGTGTTTGTGTTTGTTTGTTAGATACAAAATTTTGATGCGCTCTGAAGATGAGATGTCGAAATTTTTGAAAATATTTAAAAAAATAAAAAGTTAAAAGCTTCAACAGGACCATACACGTATCTTTTTACAAAATTTTTCAAAATTTTGTTATTTAAAATATAAATTGGACTCAAAATACACTACAAAAAAAATTTGATATTTTTTATCCGTCAACTATTTATGGTTTCCCTTTATGGTTTTTGGTCAGAATCTACAATCGAAAATATTTGAACTTTTTTTTTAATTGTCACCTTTGACCTCAAATTCGGAGTATCTCACCATCAGTGTTCGCATCAAATTTTTTGGAAAATAAATACTCCCAAAGACATAGCTCTTAAGCTCTTTAGAATGATACATTGGAAACCTTTGTACTCTCCGGGCCCAAAATCAAGCCTACATGAATAATGTCCTTTGGCATGAAGGACCCTTATAGGGTCTAGTTGTGCCATTTCGGCAAAAATCTCAATGGAAATTTTTTTTGAAATAATCAAATCAAATTCAGAAGCGATGTCAGATTCTGAAATCTGTTATATCAGGATTATGATAAAATAAAACTTTGTCATATTTTTGATGGAAATTTTGGCAATTTTTAATGTAATCAACTCTTTGCTTGCACCTAGTATGTAAATAATATTTATAGTACCCTAATGTTTTGATTTTTTTTTGATAATTTTTAAGGGTTTCAAATACCAGCCTACTGACTACTATTTAAATCCATATACCCTTTATATGACCAAAGAAATCGGGCATGAAATCTGGGGAAATTCAAAACTCTGCTATGGACCAAGAAATGGATTCCAGATACTTCTTGACTATATGATCAAAGCAGCCTGGAGATTTTCCATAAACTCTACAAATCACAAACCATATTTTCAATTCATTTGGGCCAATTCACTTTTTCATGATTATTTAAACTCACCGAAGCTCGGTGATACTCAACTACACCACACTTTACAGTATCTAAATTCCAAAAATGTTTTTTCTAAATCAATTTTTATACTTTTATCAGACCATGGTTTGAGATTTGGAAATTTTCGAAACACTTTTCAAGGTAGGATTGAGGAAAATATGCCATTAGCTTATTTCCTATTTCCACCAGAATTTCGAAGGAAATACCCGGACAAAATTGGAAATTTTTTGAAAAATTCAGAAAGGCTTGTAACACCCTATGATTTGCATGAAACCCTTAAAACTATTTTATATCAAAATTTCGATAAAAGCCAAATTCAAAGCTCAAATCAAAGAGGATTCAGTTTATTAAATGACCTAATACCCTTCAATAGAACTTGTACTGGAGCTCAAATACCTCAACACTGGTGTTTTTGTAATCCTATCAAAAAAATTCAAACTAATTCAACTCTGGTTCAAAGTGCTGGCCAATTTATTACAAAAAGTATTAATCAAATTATTCAAAAATATTCACAATGTGCCAAATTTACTCAAAGTAGAGTTATAAATGCTCTTGAAAAGGGACAGGAAATGTCAAATATCAAATTATTTCAAATTACGGTTGAAGTACAGCCTTCAAGGGCTGTTTTTGAGGGGACTTTGAATAGAAATGGAACTATAAAGAATAAGATCTATGATTGGATATTATTTGAAAATATTAGTAGACTTAATTTGTACAAGGATCAAGGGAATTGTGTGCCAGGTCAAAATTTACAAAAGTTTTGCATTTGTAAGAGTAAGAAAGAAATGCAGACCTTCGGCTTGATTAGATCAAAGTTGTCGCGTTCAAAATCTTCGTTCAAAAAAATTTGATTTTTAAATAAAAGTTCAAAATTTTGATTTTTTTTGTTTCGAATACCAACATTAGCTAATATCGATGTTTTGCGGCACTTATCCTTAGTATTAGGAATTAGATTTTTTTCCATGTCAAAAGTTGCAAAACAAAGCGTAGAATATACCTAATCAAAATTTATATTTAGGGACTAATTCTAGTAGCATTTCTACGAGTAATTTGGACCAGTCGGTATTTATTTTTTACCAATCTGTATTGAGCCAGTCGGTACGGTATGGTTTCAGTACGGTGCCGATAGGATAGTATATCTCTCTATGATGATGTATTTAGAAAAAAATTCAAGAAAAACTCTTTTTTTAAAGCATTTTTAAGCCTTTAAACCCTATAAAGTCCATTTTACACCGATTTAATTAGATAAGTTGAACTCAATTGAATAATTCTAATATTTATTTGTAAAATTTCTGTTAAACAACTTTTAAAAGAACACAAAACGGAAATTATAAATTACATGTATAAAATATGTATTCTAATTTTAAGATAAGTATAGTAAAAGCTAAAATTTTAAGAAAATAAAGATTTTTTCTATAAAAACATATCGATGAATTGACAGTATAGTACATATACTGTCAATTCATAAAAGTTCAGTCTATAAACAAGATTTTATATGGAAATTCCTATCCAAAAAAACTTAAAATTTATCTAGAATTTACAACTAAAACCGGTCATACTATAAAAAATTAAAAATGACAAGCATTTATTCTCTATCTAGTATCTAGATCTAATCTAGGTATATAAGATTAAATTAAATAATTATAAAAGTACCTAGTAGTAATTGGCTTAATTACGTCTATTTTAACAAAAAAAAAACATGAAATTCTCGTGCACTTAATTGAGATACTAGTACTACAGATAGTAGGTAATTTACACTTATTTTTTTTATAAAAATTAAATAATTATATCTGTTCATCAAATGTACAAAATAATACTGAAAATGGCAACTTATCCTATTAAATAGGCATCTTAAGTACTTAACTACCCCTATATTTTACGTAATTTGATTGCATTTTAAGTAGTCACAATAGCATTAGATTTTTTTACAAAAAATTTCCTTAAAACTAGTCTTAAATAATTGTATCTTACAGGTAGGTAGCTTAAGTAATTGGAAATGTTCAAAAAATTCGGAATTCAGAGCTTCAAAGTCCTCGTTCATTGGTATAAGTTTTTTATACAATAATTTGAGTAATTAAGTACATGGTAGCAATTAAGTAAAGCAATTCGGTTTTATTTTGAAAAAAAAATCTTATTTACAAACTGTGATCCATTCATCATGCTGGCAAATTTCACAATTTACTTCACAACACCTATAGATAGAAGAATGAAAAAAAATTTAGATTTTAGTTAAAGTATCTGTGGATTTTTTAATGGATATTTACCATTTAAAAGTACAATTACAACGTTTTGAAAAAACTTGTCTTATCGTATTGTATCCTCGACCACAACAGAGGGTTGAACAAGAGCCTGGGTCACTTCGACTTAAAGTTCGGTTACATTTTCGACCGGATGTGCCTGAAAAAATTAGAAATTACTCATTTTTGGCTTATTTTAAGGATTTTCATAAAATTTGTCATATTATATGGCAATATGTTTTAGCAACTTTTAAAGAACTTTTTAGCAAAATTTGACTTAATTTTAGCATTAGAAATTAGGTTGAATTCAAATAAAACTTGTAAAAAGGCCAGAAAGCCTATTATTCTGTAAAACCCAAAGATATCTTTTCATTTATAACGGTATGAATAGTGAAAATCTTTAGACTTGAAAAAATGACTTTTTTGAAAAAATTACGAGTAGATTGGACAAAAAATTGTTCACATCTTTTGTAGTGCCTTATCGATTTAGCCCAAAACTCGATTATGATAATTTAAATAGGTAATAGTAATAATATGTTAATTTAAAGATAATTCAAAGGATATGTATTTGACCAAAAGGGTCTGTCAGATCATTTCGAATCCTCAAAAATATTTTTAAGATGTCTGTTTAGAGTACCGATTTAATCCTATAATAAACAGTGGTATTTTTATCTCAATTTTTATTTTGAAAACCTAGTTTCTTTCTATTTCTGTAATCTGTATGTGTGACTTGGAGCCTGGAGGTATTATATTAAAAAATTATCTTTACCTGGAACATCGATATCTAGATTTGATTCACAAAAAGTTGGACTTTTTTCATAATACCATAAATCGATATTAGTTTTTTTAATCGAGTCATCTCGTCGGTCTCTTCGCCTCCTCCTTTCTTGTGATTTTCGAAGATTTTGTACTCGATTTAAAGGTCTATTTCCCAATTGAGTTTGATCTATAAAAATGTCATTAATTGAAAAAATTCTAAATATTTTTACATAGGGTACGATTCATAGGGTAAATTCATTTTGAATTTTGACTTACCAATCATAATTGCACGTTTGAATTTATTTTTTAAAACATTTCCAACCCTTCGAAAGTCTGGTGAGGATCTCCAGCAAGTTCTTAACTCACAGGATCCAGATAAACCATGACATTTACAGCGTACTTCCATATTTGATGAAACAGTCTGAAATGATTGTAAAAAAAAGATAATTAATCAACATGGCCATTATAATTCATAAATGTTATACTTACTAATCTAAGGTTATATACTATGCTTATATACTTGTTATAAATGAAGTTTTACAAGTCAAAGTCAAGGTAAGTAAGTAATTGCCTATCGATTTGACTCGGTTGGTTGAAAATGAATTACTTTTTCAAACCAAAAAACTATTATGGGTATTTTTTCAAAATACTGTATGTAATCGTTATTTCTATATTCGAATTTCGAAAAAGACCTTTTCTTGCACTTTTTCGTAGATCACCCAGGGTGTTTTTTTTCTCTATCAACTATCAGTACCTACTGGTAGGTATGGTAGGTATATCAAAATTTCTAGGTTAGAGAAACAGTAGTCTCACGTCAATAGAAGACAAGGTAGCCGCCTTCGCACCTTTGGCCCTCACTTTTCTCATATAATGTAATGTAATGTATATTACGATGGACATTAAAGACTTCTACTAAATTGCCTAAATACCTTCAGCCAACAGCTTCAGAGGATGTAATTGAGATCTCACCCCGGAAATAACCCAAAATGTTAAAATTCAAACTGAAATTCCTCGATCTTTACAAAAATTATGGTATATAAATCAGTGGAAAATTTTCAAAATTATTCTGCAATCTTTATGAATCTTTCATTGATACAAATCTAAACAAGTCAATCTTATGACTAATGTAGTATGTAGGTACCTAACACTACTATATTTCATTTTATTAAAATGTGAGTATTTCATTCACAAATTATACTCGTAAATAAGTTCCAAAGCTAATTATGAAATTTTTTAAAAACTAACTGTAATGTAATAGGTATATACGAGTAGACGGATATACTCTTAATTACAGAATATAAGTAGACCTGGAAATGATTGTTCTTTATGTATCGAAAACAACTTGGCAATTAGAGTAATTAAAACAAGAAATGATTACTTTGTTATTACTTTAAACTTTAAAAGTATAATCTGTGTTCATAAAGTCCAAAAAAATTTTTTTAAATTTCGACTTGTCTGGGTCCGGCGGAGAAATGCTCAAAAGATACAATTTCCCTTGTACAGTAGGGAATGAGTGTCATAAAAAATGTCAAATTTATGGCCTTATAAAACTTTGACATGAATTTTGAATCTTGAAAGAACTCATCAATATTTGAATTGAAATCAAAGAGAATTTTTTTCTTATTTTATACTTAGGTATTAATTAAAAGCTTGCAACAAATCTATATGTATTAAAAATCTTGCCTATTTTTGACGAAATATTCACATTTTGACATTTAAATTTAATTTATCTCTCATTTATCGAACCTCATTTTGAACTGGATCGAAAAAATTCAAGTATTTGTAAGTAGGTATAGCAAATATGGTTCATTTTTTTGGATCTGAAAAATTGACACAATTTCATTGAATGAAATCAGGCGAGCTAGGAAAACCTATTTAGTAAAAATTGGACCTATCTATATAGGTAAGTATCTCTAACAAAAAATGTAAGAAATGAGGCTCAATTATGGAAATCTCCAATCTCATATTATATTAGTACTAATAGTTAACAGGATCATTTGGGTACTTGGGTAATAATAGAGTCAAATGAATTAGATTTTGAATCTCAATCTCTCTTTCTTATTTATGCCTTTAAAACTATAGTGTACAATACCTTAGGTATAATCTGTAGTACACATGTTCAGGGCAGGACAATTTGAAATTTGAAAGGTTTATTACCCTTGTACCACACAAGCAAGTGTCCTAATTTAATCTTCAAAAAACCGACCCAACTTCAAACGTAATTACATAAATAAATTAAAGGCTTGAGATGAGATGAGATGAAAGAAATAAAACCCTTTCAAAGACCAAAAAAACCAAACCAAATTTAATCATACACTATAGGTCGCAATAGAGGTGTTGAACAAAACACCAAAACACATGTCTAATGGACCCTTAATGTCTTTTTGGTACCTCTATACTACACACCCTTATAAAAGATCCTTAAATAAATTCATATTCCAGTTATTAATATTTTCTAGAAGCACAAATTAGCACAATTTTTTGATCATTTTTGAAAAAAAAATTATAAAATTGTTTAAGAAAGTTCTTAGGTAGGTAATATTCGCAATTCTTATCTTTAAAAGATTGGCAAAATCAAGAATATAAATTAGGATTTTGTGTCAAAATGTAAATATTTCGTTCAAAATAGCTTAGATTTAATAGCTTAGATAGTCCAATGTCCATCTACCACTGACTTAAATTTTTTTCTACTCATAAGAAATATTTTTAAAATCTATATCCAGGTATAAAGGTATAGGTAGGGTACTTAATCTAAAATTTAATATTTTATTTGCCTAATTTTTTGGTATCTAGTATCTATACCACCTAACCCTATATAAAAGATGCTTTAATAAATTCATATTTCCAAATTTCCAGCTATTTATATTTTCTAAAAGCACAATTTTTTGATAATTTTTGAAAAAATAACTCTAGAAATTTTGAATATTTTCTCTTATAAATATTTTGTGCAATTTCATGTAAAATTGGATCGATTTAGACCAGAACATTGACATGAGTTGATTGGATATTTTAGGTAGGATTTGGGACATTTTGTTTTTGGACATTTTTTGAGGTTTCCTAGTGTTTCTACTCGTATAATAAAAATAAGTAGAAGTTCCTATTGAGCAAAGGGGGAGAACAATCAATTTCTAAATAGTCGGCTAGACACTTGTAATCTTGAAAACAATTCTTGGTTGATGATGATGCTGGAAAAAAATAAAAATAAAAAATATGATGTCTCTATTACTGACTTACAAGATTACAAGTATTTAGCCTATTCTAGCTTCTAATTCTAACCAAGACCCTTAACTTAACTACCTACTATCCAAATTACAAGTATCTATCTGTAGGTACTACTACTCATACTTCTAATAGGTAGGGTACTTATATCAGTAGAAGAATTTTAAGTAAGACATTTTCATAGTCTTGGCTTTCTTGGTGTTAGAATAATGAAATATTATCATTCTCAACTGTCCAAGGGTCTAGAGATTTTAGCTCACTAAACATCGTATTATAAAAAGGGCCAATATGCCCTTCATAACTGTCTGTAAATCGACAGAAAATTCGACTTTTTAAGCGATTCTAAATTCTAAACACAAATACTCTGTATTAAAGGCTCTTTAACACTTTTTGTAAAGATTCTAGAGGAAAAATTTTCTCTAAAATCTCAAATTCTCCCACATTTGAGTAGAATATTATGAGATTTTGAAGCTTATTTAGAAAAATGACTGATCTAGAAACATCTAGAATATCTAACCGATAGAGTATCAACTTTGAAAGAGGATAAAAAAATGAATTTTAAGAAAGCTTTCGAGATGTCTAGGATGATTTAATTTTCTCTATTAGTAAAGTTGTATGTAGGGTCTTGAGAAGTTAAGTTATTCAGGATAAGTATAGGGGTTCGTTTTTAATTTGCCGTAGAAATGAGAGGGTGCATGGGGAAATGGTGTGAAAGTATGCACCTTTTTTAATATTATGAGATATTATCCTGATAATATTAGTAATACAGAATATTTACCACTACCATAGTACTTAATAGATAGGATAGTCTGTGGTAGGTAAGTTAATAAGTTGGATGCCCACCGGTGGAGATAAACTCATTATTTTTCTTCTGGAAATTATTAGCTAAAGGGCAAAAGTCAAAAAAATGAGAAAACCTAAAATCCGAAACCAGCCCTTATACAAACCTATAAGTACTGATAGCCCAAAAGATCTACAAATCTCATAGTCTTTTTAAACAAAAACCATCTTTGTCTACATCATAAGATAAGCTAAATCTTGTTACCCTAAAAGTTTTGATGGATATTTTGATTCTGGAACTACAAACATAATGAGATCCAAAAATCATTAAATAATTCAAAATTCCCCGAAAGTTGGATCTTTTAAAAATAATAAAATCAAAATTCTCAGTAAAAGAACTGTTTTAGGATTGAAACTCAATCAATTAATTATCATTTTAAAAAGTATCCTACAATTCAAAATCGCGATTTTGTAACAAAATTACATCCTAAATGAATCTAGAAAACGGCCAAAATTCTTTAAAATTTTAAAATCTCGGGGTTAAATGAAAGAATTTTTCATTCTACACTAGGCTAAAGACAAGTACCTAATCGTAATTAAACTAAATTAGGCATTATTGTGTATTAATGAAGACCTTAAATATGTTTGTAGAGTTTTAGATTACAAATTACAGTCATTGTCATTATTAGCAAAAGTCAAGATTTTTTTTTTGGATTCTAAAGTTAAAACATTGGGCAAAAAAACCATTTAGTAGCTACCTAAATTAGATTCAAAATTTTTAGAATTTTGATTTTAATATTTTAAGATCTTAAAAATGCAATTCATTTAATTTTGAATCTGATTTAGAATAAAGAAAATA
>JAQIXA010004444.1:0-11357 GCA_034699045.1 Nanhermannia cf. coronata Gr-Ori-00579 | reverse complement strand
CTTTTATTTTAAGCTAAAGAATGTGTTTTCGTTAAATATACTGATAGCGCAAGCCAGCGAAGCTGGCTTGTTTTATAAAATATTAATCACATATTTTTGTATCAGTTTTGAAATCTTAAAATCCTCAAAAATATGATTTACTAGTTACTAGAACTAGTCTCTCTATCTAGATAGTTTTTAATTTTAAATCTATCATTTAACCCTTCAGATTTTGAGCATTTTTACCTATCTTCCCAACTTGTATGACAATTTATATTCGGTTTTCGAAACATAAAAACTCGTAAAAAGGATATCTTCGGTTTCAAATGACCATTTGGACCTTTAGATGACGTTTTACATTGTAAAGGCTCAGAATTCGAAGATATCCATTGTCAAAATCCAAAAGTCCTAAGAGTTTATAGATCTATTTAATAGAAATTTGCTAAATATTTCAACATTTTTGACTTATTTTAAAAAATTTAGTCTCAAATTTCTATCAATTTTGAAGCCTAGAATTCTCTTTGAAATAATAAAATCTTCAAAAATATGATTAGATGGTTTACTAATGAATTATATAATCTGTAGTTAGTTTTTATTTAAGCTTTAATTCTAACATTTGACTCTTCAGATTTTGAACATTTTGATTTGAAAATCCCAACTTGTCTGACAATTGAAATTCGGTTTTTGAACCTAAAAACTCGAAAAATATGTCAAAATCTAAAAATCCATCGAGTTTTTAGAACTATTTGCTCGAATTTTGCCAAATATTTGTACATTTTTGGTCTCTCTGAATAATTTTATGAAATTTAGTCTCAAATTTCTATCAATTTGGAAGCCTAGAATTCACTTTGAAATCCTAAAATCCTCAAAAAATATGATCAGATGGTTTGCTTTAAAAATAATCTATAGGTAGTTATTTTTAATTTGAGCTTTTAATTTATGTATTTGACTCTTCAGATTTCGAGCAATTTGATCTGAAATTTTATTTAGCTCAACGTTATTACAATAGATATTCGGTTTTTGAACCTAAAAACTAGTAAAAATTTGTCAAAATCTAAAAGTCCCAAAAGTTTTTAGAGCTATTTCGAATTTTGCTTAAACATTTTTTGTCTTTATGAGTGATTTTATGAAATTTAGTCTCATATTTTTATCAATTTTTGAAGTTTAGAATTCTCTTTGAAACCCTAAAATCCTTAAAAAATATGAATTAGATATTTATCTTTTGAAGGTAGTTTTAATATGAGCTTTTAATTTCAGCATTTGACTCTTCAGATTTTGAGCATTTTGATGTGAAATTTACCTCAACTTGTTTGACAATTGAAATTCGGTTCTAAATAGATTTGTATTTGCATTGTTGTTTATGAAATACTACTCATTCTCATTGTAATTGTGTAGAGAAAGGGGAGTGGTGGGAACCTGGCTCAAACCTGGCAGGTTCAAACTCAGCAAGTTACTCACAAGAAAAAATAATAAATTTTTTTTGGTAAAATTTCTTTCTTTGAAATCTAAAGCCAGTGTTTGTATTGGGAAAAAAAAGCGAAAAACATTTTGAAAACTTTCAAAGTCCCGAAAACCGAAGAAAGGATCGATCGAAAAGGGTCCCTTTTTAAGAATAAGGGACGACAAAAAAGCACATGCCCCTGGTAAACATGAAAATAGTTGAAAATACCCGCTGTTTTCCTTTCAATTATTTTGCTTTAAACACCTTTACATCTCGATTAGGACTTGCTCAAAATTATTGTTCTATACTCCGCATGTAGGTACTTAAGGGAAATTTGATCAAAATTTTAGATATACATTTTTAAGGCTTTTAAAATGATATTTTGTAAAATTAAAATGAAGGATACCAAATGAAAACACGATTTTAAATGAGAATTTTGACATTCATGTCATGTGATTGTGATTTGTCTAGAAATATTTTAACATTTCTTGTAATTATGAGTGATTTTACGAAATGAAAATATCAAATTTGTACCAATTTTGAAGTCTAGAAATCTCTTTGAAATCTTAAAATCCTCATGAAAAAAATGATTGATTCATTCGCTACAGATGCTACAAAACCTAAAAACTCGTAAAAGTTGTCAAAATCTAAAAATTCATCGAGTTTAAAGAACGATTTACTCGAATTTACCCAAATATTTTAACATTTTTTGCCATTATGAGTGATTTTATAAAATTGTCTCTTTATATCAATTTAAAAGCCTAGAATTCTCTTTGAAATCTTAAATTCCTCAAAAAATATGATTGAATAGTTAGCTGTTATTTCTGCATTAATTAATTAATGTGATTAATAGCTACAGATAGTTTTAATTTAAGTTTTCGATCTTTTAAATTAATTCTAATAGTAGGGTACAGATAGTACCTATAATAGTATTTGTTTTCTTTAATGTTAAGTAGAATGAAATTGAGATTAGTATAATAAAAGCTCAAGAACTCTTGTCTTGTATCTGTAGATCGAGATTTGTTGGTTGTAAATCAGAGCTGGAAACCGAGCAATAAACTGGGCCAATAAAATTTTATGGGCTCTGGCGGGTGGCCGAGTGAGTCCCCTTAACACCATGGGTGTTAGAATCAGACTCTTTCTTTCTTGTGAGAATCTTCAAAATCTCAAGTTCACTTCAAATCACTTAATCTCAATAGATCTTAGGATTAATACAATTTAAATTATGCAAAAAAAAAAAACATATTAAATAGGATGAAAATACACAAATATTTAAGATTTTATTACCTAGATCGAAACATCAATTTCTTAAACCCGGTTTTGCAATTGTACCCTACTATGGTATATGAAGAAGTAACTCTGTAAAATTATTTCATCAAAAAATAGAAGATAATTTACAAAATGGATTTGATATTCCGATATAAATAAATATGACTTGTGTTTAATTTCAACCTTATTTTGGTTGAATATACCCCTATATTTTTGGCTTAACTTTACCTCTGTAAAATTAACCCAAATTTTTTAGTTTAGTTTACGCTAGGCTAGGATTTTAATAAAATTTGAATTAATTTTATACGCGCGTAAGGGTAAATTTAGAACAAAAATATAAGGTTATATTCAACCAAATTGGGATGAGATTAAATCGGAGCCTTACTATATTGACTTACAATGTGATTTGGTACCAACTTAACTTTTATTAGAAATTGTCCAATTTTTGGACCATTTAACCTTAATTGACATTTAAATAAGCACTTTTACAAATAAATCGAGCAGTTTTTTTGATTTTTTTTCAAAGAAATATTTATTTTATAATTCCAGCACGTTCTCATGAATGGATGAGATTGTCCGAGTGTTTGGGTGTGACTCAATTCCAACGATTGATTGCATACTTTTAGCTCAAACAAAAATGCTTCAAAAATAGCATTTTTATTTTGAGGTTTTATTCAAATTTCGAGACTTGGCTTGTGCTTTTTCTTCAAGTATACAGGTACTTGTATACTTACAAGTGTACTCACAAGTGTAAAAGTAGGATTTAGGCGGGGATTTTTGAGAGAAAGTGGTGAAGGATCACTTCAATCAATCAAAATTTGGTGAAGAATTAAACACTCTCAAATAATAAAAGCTAAAATTTACAAAAATTTTTAACAGTTTACAAGCAGTTTGAATAAACACTTGTGATTTCTATTAAGATACTTTGTATTTACACTTTGGCTGAAAGTGTCTATACATATAGTTAGTGGCCTAGCTTAATCTAAGACATAGATTCTTAAGAAAAATCGACTTATTAGGAGTTGAAAAAGCGATTTTTCTGGTTGATTTTTCATTGCTTGTTAAATTGCCAAAAAATGGTCAAAATTTTTGCACTTTTCGGCTAAAATAGACGGAAATTTAGCTAATTTTCGTAGGATTCTCTATATTACTGTGTTTTAAATTGAATATTTTCTTATAAATGAATAATTTGAACAAATTCATTCTTACTATTAGATTATATAACCTTTAGACCAAGGACAAAAAACATCTAAAAATGATTTTTAGAAGATAATTTGATACTTTTTAAAATTGTTCAGGTTTAAAACTAGAAAAATTTCAAGTATCTTTGTAAATGATGGATAAATTGAAGTATCTATTTGTATATTTTGACCTGTATTTTATCAAATAATGGTATTCAAAACCTACTTTTTTGAATTTGAAATCATAGAGAAGCACTTTATCAAATTTATAAAATCTTGAATTTTGTGAATTTAAGAGCAAAATTGAAATCATATCATAAATCTAATAGGTAAAATGGTTCGAATTGTACAAATATCATAGGTACTTTCCAAGGGTTGAAAATTTTGGAAAATTTTGGAAAAATTCGAGATTTGAAGATTTTGAAGCTTACAGATATTTTGTATAGTCAATACTTTTACGAATATTTTTGAAAATAATGCCTTATGTTTATGTACCACTTATATAGAAATACTTTAGATTGAACAATATTAAATATACGATTGCAATTAAAATTTTTCCAATCAAACAAGGCTTCTTTGAGAAGTGTTACTCTTTTACTTTTTAATTTTGCAAAGAAACCGAAGAAATTTTTCGAAATTTTTATAAAAATCAAAATTTTTGAGCCTGGTTCAATATTTTAAACACCCTCAAAGAAGCCTTATTTGCAATCGTGTATCTTACTGATATGTTATACTATTCAATCTACGTTATTAATGTATAAGTAGTACAGCATACATAAACAAAAGGCATTATTTTCAAAAATAATCGTAAAGTACTGACTATATAATAAGCTTCAAAATTCAAAATCTCAGATTTTTCTATTTTTCTATCTATTTAGGTTATGAAGTTCACTTCACTTCACATTACTATATAACTATCTCAAAAGATTTTAACGGCTCTAGGACAAAATCCTAACATACCAATATCCTACCTAACAAAATTCTACCTAAACCAAAATCTAAAATTTTTCGAAAAAAAAACCTCAAGGCTGGAAATTTTGACAAAATTTTGACTAAATCTGACCAATTTTCGTCAATTTTGTCAAAAATTGCACATTAAAAATCTCAAATGTTGAGAATTTGTCGGATTTTGGTTTAGGTAGGATTTTGGCAGGTAGGATTTTGTCCGCGACCCGATTTTAACACCATTTAATTTAAATTATGCAAAAAATACATACCTATTAGGTAAATTAGATTAAATTATTTCTTGAACCCATTTTTGCAATTTCTCAAATACAGCGAAGCGAATAATAATAATAATACAGCGAAGTTGAGAAAAAACTAACTTTGTAAAATTCATCAAAAAATGGAAGAAAATTTTCAAAATGGATTTTATATTTTGATATTTATATTTAGGTAGGTATGTTTAATTTCAATTTTAATTTTAATTTTAATTTTGATTTCAATTTTGCAAATCTTACACGAAATTCTGGATTTAATAAATTTGATTCTATTTAGCAAAAGTGCTAATCTAGGATTTCAAATTTAAAAAAGTAGGGCTTGAATACCATTTTATGATAAAATACAGGTCAAAATATACAAATAGATGCCAATTTATCCATCATTTACAACGATACTTGAAATTTTTCTTGTTTTAAACCTGAACTAGTGTATTTTAAAAATTGTTCTAAAAATCTTCTAAAAATCCTCTCTAGATAGATCGTATTCCTAAAAAGAATCCTGGAACAAGATTTCAAAAAATTTCTAAACCCATTATAAAAATTATAAATCGACTATTTTGATCATTTAATTTGTAATGTAACGTCCAAAGGACTTGGCAAACTTATAACTTATGTGTAGAAATTGAAAATTCAGAGCTGAAAGGGTTAAATGTCTTTACATAGTAAGTAAAATAACAGGTATGTTTCAAACTATGAGGTATTTGAGGGCAAAAATAGTTTTAAAAAAACGATTTCTATCAAGTAATGGTCACAAAATGACATTTTTAACTTTAAAATATTATGTAGGTAAGTGTATTTTCCAAAGGGGTTGAAATCAGAGACAGGTATGTAAACCATGATAATATGATAAAATTTAAAATCGAAATAGAAATAAACAAGTAGTCAGTATAGTAGTAGTATAGTAATAGGGTAAATAGTAAAATGCAGTGAGGAAATTATGAAAATTTGAACAAAAGGAGAAATCATCGATCAAAGTCACTCATAATTTTGGCTTCCCCCCACAAAACCAACCTGCCCATTTTACTCAGAGGCTACCAAAATTTACCTGCTCGTTTTCTATACAGTTCACATATACTTGTGTTTGGATCCGATTTAATCTCATCCATATTTTGGATGATTTTACCTCTATATTTTTGGTCTAACAAACGGGTAACTACTTAAAAGTACTCGTAGTTGGGTACTCAAATCCAACTAAAGTACTCAAAAGTACCCAAATTTCTTATAGGTTAAAAAGCTTATGCTTTGGCTATATAATATTTTAAAAAATTTTGACAAAATTTGTCAAAATTCGTCGAAATTTAGAAAGTCAAAATTGGTCAAAATTTGCTACAAATTAAAATTGGTCAAAAGGCAAAATTGGTCATGTTTAGACCGTCTAACCATGTATGAAATCAATCCAAATTTTTCAAAAATATAGGGGTAAATTCATCCAAAATAGGGCTGAAATTAAACACAAGTGTTTAACATTGAAAATTGAAATAGTATGTCTGTTTATTTATAATATTTAATTTCGGTAGTGGAAACCGACTCTGTTTATTTCCAAAAGTAAGTTTTCGAGTCAAAGTATCCGTTACTCATACTCGGATACTTTGCTATACTATTCAATAGGCCCATTCACACTTTCTCAAGAAAACAAATCCATTTTTGTGTTATGATATTTTCGAGAGATTTTTTTCGACTATATACTGTATTATCCATAAGTAATGATTGTAAGATAATTTAGCTTTGTCACTTGTTTTAACAAGCTCTTTATTGGGTCTCAAATTTCAAAATCTTGGTCGTATAGGCAAATACCAAGATACAAAGTCATAAAAATCCTTTAAAAAACCCAGAAATTTCAATTTAGTACGATGAAATCGGCTACTATTATCTGAAACTACTATTATCATTAAAAACGGGTAAATTTTCAATTTTAACTAGGTTTAAAGGTGAGAAAATCAAAAAAAAATTAACTTTCAAGGAGTCAAACCTCTTTATAACGTCACCCTCAAGACGTTATAAAGAGGTAAAAAGAAAAAGCTTTTAGAAAATTGGTGCTTCCTGGGAAAGTTTTAAATATCTAGAAAAAATGATTATAATTCTCAATTTTGGAATTTTTCATAAAATTTTGACCAGTTTATGTCAATTGTTACGTTTTTTTCAAATTTTTTTTTCAGTTTTTCAAAATCTCTGGTGATTTTGCCGAAAAATATAAAACCTAAATTTTGGGTAAAAAAACACTCATTTTGATTTTTTTAAGTTTGGAAAGTCAGTTTTTAAAAATTTTGTCAAAATTTTAGCTTGAAATTCCAAAAAGATTCTTGTGTTGAAGTTATTTTTAAATTTTGTATTTGATTTTAGTACTCTGACATTCTCAATTTCTGACTTTTTTATAAATTTTTTTACCAATTTATGGCAAAATTCGTGCAATTTTTCAAAATTTTCACAATATTTTGACCCAAAATTTGGATATTTTGCAATAAAACCCATAAACTTTGGACTTTTTATGAAGTTTAACATGGAAAGGCCGATAAGATCCTTAAAAGAAAATTTTATTAAAATATGAGTCATTTTTAAAATCTAGATATGACAATTCTAGATTTAGACATTTTGATTGACATTTTTGAGGAAATGGAGTCTATTATTAATGAGATGAGCCGACAAACCTCTAGACCAATTAACCACAATACAAAAATACAACAACTTGATTCGAATCTTGAAAAAAAAATTCATTTTATTTTATTTTATTATCCTATCTTATATTAATGTATTTATTCAGAAATCTCAAAAGACAAGAAAAGAAATTCAAACAAAAAAAGGCTTCAATTCAATTGAATTGAATAATATTATTAGGATGTCTTGTGGTTGAAAAGCCGCCGTTAGAATCTCATATTGATAAGTACCCCTAATACTATAGTACTAGATAGTATAGGATTTGTGATAAAAAAAGTCAAATAAAAGAAATAATTTGTGCCTTGTAGGGATTCTCACAATCATAACAGACAATCACAATATTGCATTACAAAGTACAAATATAGAAATTAAATTTTAGGACAAGCATAATTTACTTTTGATTGCAGGATAGTAATTAAATTTTTTCAAAAATCTCAATTTAGTATTTGGTAGACACAATTAAAATGGTCAAATTTCATATTTCTTGGGTATTTTTTCATATACTGACCAGGTAAATTGAAATATTGGAACAAAGCTACTCGATCCCATTATATTAAATGGAAAGTTGACATCAAAATCAACATTTTTAAACAAAATATTTTTGGGTAATGTGGATAACTACTGACCTAAAAGTTCGAATGAAATGTAATACATTGTTAAAACCATTTCTTTTTAGTCTGGATTTAGTCATACGTATATCTAATGAATTACAAGCATAGGGAATAACATTTCATTTGACCTTTTAGGTCAGTAGCTATCCGAATTACCCAAAAAAAAAATTGTGTAAAAATATTGATTTTGATGTGAACTTTACATTTACTATAATGGAATCGAGTAGTTTTGGTCCGCGATTTCAATTTACCTGGTTAGCCTAAAATAAACCAAATTTTTTTGAAATTCACGATTGCAATTATTTAGGTATAAAAGAAATCTGTGAAATTAAAAAAATTGCTAAACTAAAAACCCATTAATATTATAATCTCGTAAAAGTTTTCAAATTTTTGAGTTTAGTTAATTCGGCTTCGTTCTCTACTAACAATTTTATATTCAAAAATACCTATCAGTAATACCTATAAAATTGTAAAAATTTGTAAAAATCTAAAAATCTGGTCGTTTTTTCTAAGGCAGATATGCATCTCCAATGTAAATCTCAAGCTTAAGCTGTACTTTTAATGTATCAGTAATTGTAAAACTTGGACCATGATTTTTTTCAATACAATTGAGGATATTGAGGATATATTACCTATAGAAATAAGGTATCTACTATCAGTAATACGGAGTAATAGATAATAATCCGAAAAAAGTATCTTTTAGCACAAAATGACCATACTCTAATAAAGATACATAAATTTGAATTTTGTCATATTATTCTATCTGTATTTTAAAATATTTTTAGTCATGGATTAACCAATTAAAATGAGATAAAGTATCAAAATTCAAAAGGTAAAGTACCTAAAGATAATTTGAGTAAATAAGGATTAATTGAGTTCTCTGTTTAGTTGTATGTACTGGGATAATTGACAGTTAATTGGCCCCTTCAATTCAAAGGGCCAGTCGAGTCGAGTCAGTGCAAAGTACACATTATAATTTACTATCAGATACAAATTACAAGTCAGTCCAAGTCGGCAGATTTCAATTAAGAAAGAAGGCTCGGGGAAAAGGGCTTATAAAATAAAATAAAAAAAGTCCAAATCATTCACATAAGTCTCTCTCGAGAGATCAACTAAATATACACTTACTAAAGGCTCGATATTACCATATACTTACTCATATTATATTAGTAGAACAATTTGTTAGGCTTAAGATACTTATGATGAAAAGGAAAACCTTTATATTGAGAACTAATTTAGTCATTTTCGAATAAAAATCTAAAAAAGTCACAAATATATCAATTTTTCTCTTAATATTTCGGCTTATAAAATGTAGAGATGCAAATACGGATAAGATATCGATCCGAAATCCGGAATCTCAGATAAATATTTTTTAATTTCAAGTTTTTTGGGCTAATTATTTTTTCAAATTATAAAAAATAAAAGAATATCTTTGGGTTATAATGAGCTTTCTGGCCTTCATATGAGGTTTAACATGCAAAGGCCTAAAAACCGAAGAGATCCTTAAGGTTTTAGAATCAAATTTTTTGAAATTTTGATCAAAACCTGACCGTTTGGTCGTTTTTCTGCTGTTTAATTTTAGTCAATTTTTGGAATTTTTTTCGTTAAAAATTGTCTTAAGTAGTGTTTAAAGGATATATTGGGGTTATAATGGGCTTTTTGGCCTTTATATGAGCAAGGGCCTGAAAGCCGAATACATCCTTTGATCAAAATATCGAATTTTTCAGTGATTAAATTTTGAGATATCTATTATGCACTAAAACGTTTTAAAATTTGTAAACTCAGCTTTTTGTCAAAATTTTGAGAAATGTATTCTACTCGTAGGTATATTGATTTATTAGAAATATCCGGATTTTGTAACATGTTTAAAGTTTTTTGATCAAAAATTGATCAAAATTTGGATATTTTTGCAATTAGTTAGAAAGAGGGGTACCTCTTTAAAATCAAAAATTTAACTAAATTACAAGCTTTCTCCAGAAGTTCCGGATTTTTTACGTTTTTTTAAAATAAAATTTTGTAAAATTGTAAAATTTCGGATAATTCCGGTTTCAAATCAGCTTTTTTGAGATCACTAATAAATAAGAGAGCTTTTTCGATTTTGTAAAAAGTTACTAATAATATTATTGGAGCTGTATAGTAACACCTGGCTTGCCGAGCTGTCACTCCATTACATTACATTACATCTCATACTATCCTTATGGGGATATTCTGTAGTAGATATTTTAGATAGATACTCGTATTAGTTGGGTATTTTATTTATTCAAATCAAATCATAACACCTCGGACATGGAGCTCTGCTGCTGCTCTACTGTCGGCTTAAAAGCCCCTCATAGAGAACAGAAATTATTGACTATCTGCCTTTCTTTATCCTTCCAATTCTACTACTTATATTCTGTACATTATGTACTATGATGGGTATATGGAAATGGAGATAAAAAGCATAAAAAAAGAGAGTTGTGAAGATTCAAAGGGTTTCTTTCAATCCCATTGTAATCCCGTAAGAGATTTGATGTAATATTTAATATTTTAATATTATTATTATTTTATTTTGGATTCGAATTCCTGCGTTTCCCCGCCCCCTCCATCATTCGATTGGCTTTGCTTTTTGCCGCCGTGGGTTTTCGGTTGACAACCCAGAGCCACTAGTTACCCTATCCCTATCCTATACCATCACTTGTATACTTTTAGCCCGATAAAAATTCACAAATTTATTAAACACCCTGTATATCCGTTTTTCAATTTGTCCGGTCAAAATCCGGATAATTTGAAGGTTACAAAAGTCCAAAATTTCTAAAAATATCTAATGTAAAATTTTGAAAGGATGTATTCGGCTTTCAGGCCTTGACCATATTAAAACCCATATAAAGGCCAGAAAGCCCATTAAAACCCCAAGATAAGATATCCTTTTAAATTTAAAATTTTTAGCCTTTAAGGGGATGTGGTTAAAAACGCCAGGTAATGATTTCAATTTCTTGATGGAGCTACGATAGCTAGGTAGTATCTT
>JAQIXA010004443.1:0-11365 GCA_034699045.1 Nanhermannia cf. coronata Gr-Ori-00579 | reverse complement strand
TATCGATAAGTACGGGTCATACATACAGACGGACAGAAAGCAGCAGAGGAAAAGCCCGCCCTAGGGCGAGCTAATAAATAGTTAAATATATAAGATATCAACCAGACAGTCAGTCAGAATAGACAATACATATTCATATATGTACAGGGTGGTCCACAAAAAATTTGATATTTTTGACTTTTTGGCTCAAGTAAAGAGTTGAATTTCGTTCGTTTTTCCCCCCCTTTTTTTTTTTTTTTTTTTTTACTTTTTTTAGTGAATTTCAAAACAATACTTTCAAAAAAAATCATAAATTTTAGAATATTATCTCGAAATCCTTGTAAAATTCTCACATTTTTTCCATATCTATAATTTTTTCATACATATTTTCAGCTTGTTTCAACCTTGCTGAATAAGTATAATTCTTTTTGAAATAATTCAATATAAAGATAGGTTGTATGCAGCTCTGGACCACCCTGTATAAGAAATATTTATATACCTATACATGAAATTTCTACTATAATGTATCTATTGTAATTTATACAGATTTACTATAAGTTAAACGCCTATTCATTGTTTAAATCTTTGTTTAAATAAAATAAATACATACAGATAATCAAATTTCTTCACATCCTAATTTTATTAGCTTTTGTCATAGGACTGATCGAAATCGCTAACATGTAATTTCAAATGCATTTTTTGTAAAACCATAAAAATATGCATTTTTTATCGAAGAATTTCTAAAGGATATCTTCGACTTTAGGCTTTTACCTGTTAAATCTTATGTAAAGGCCCAAAAGAACATTTGAATCTGAAGATACATATATAATATCCTTTAATTTTTTTCATTTGAGATCACAATTTTTTAAAAAACAAGTCAAAAGAAGACAAAAATATAATTTTTTTCCAGACAAATTCTGGATTTATTTATTATTCTGGATTTATTACCCATTGAAAATGGGGAAAAAGGGCTATAGCGTTTGCCATCATCTGTCCGTCCGTCTGTCTGTCCGTTCGCGCGTTTGCGGCCGAACCGCGAATCGGATCTACACCAAAATTGGCACACATATAGGCCGGGAAAACCCCGAAATTTGATAACACTTTGGAGTTTCTACTTCACCTGGAAGGCGGGAAAATTTGAAAAAAATCGATAAAAATTATGATTTTTGCTATATTTTTTAATGATCCCTTTATTTTCATATAATATGGTTGGTATATACATATTCTAATAGAGCTCGAAAACTCTATCGAATGATATATAGCATCACCTATTTTAATTAGCGGGAAGTTTGAAAATATTAACAAAATATTTAAACCATTTTGTATTTTTGATAAAATTTTGGAATAACCGCTTAATCTTTACATGTACTATTACATATATTCTGATATAGAGCTCGATGAGCTCTATGGGATTATATGTACCTTTGCCTTGTTTATTTGGCGGGATGTTTTGAAAATTTGAAAAAATTAAAGAAAAATCCTCTCTATATTTCAAATATTTGGGATTTAATAAAATAAGAAGTATTAAACTATATTTGCATAAATTATCTTGCATTCTGAGGGTGCGGGCTTCCGTGAGGGTAAAACCGATTTATTATACCTAATCTATTAATATATTTTCAAAAATCCTTTCCCTAGATAGGCATATACATTACCTACAGATGATTACTAAGGTTAACTACTAAGGTTAACTATCTACAAATTGTATAAGTTCCATGCCTTAATACTAATAATCTATTATGTACCTATATTGAATGAATTAGTTTAGAAAGTTAAAAATCCTATAGGATTTGAAAGTACGAGTATCTTTCGTATCTTTCTAAATTAATTTCTCTTTTAAAATTCAAATTACTTAAATAATTTGGTTTTGAATTAAAATCCTATACTGATATAAGCATTGTATATAATATTAAGTTAGAAAAAGGTAAGGAGATACCTGAAAAGCTTTTCAATTATTAAAATTCCATTGAAAAAAATCCCAACTTTTTATAGAAAACCATGAAGAAGTCGAATGAAACACCAAAAAAACAATTAAAATTAACCAAGAGCAATTAAATAATAAATGAAATGTGCTTTGCTTTACTTCTATGGCTTAAACTAAAAAATTTAATTTAGATATACACTACATATTACATATTAAAAAAGTGGGTTATTTTTAAACCCAATTTCAGAGAAAAAAAACTCTTGAAAAATTTACTTTCCCAGCTCACTCAAGTGTTTCTTTTCCTTCTTCTCCCAAAAAAAAACTTTTTTTTCTCTTTTTTCCGGAATTCTAATCGAAACTTTAACTAACTATAAACACTTACACTTTTCAAACTATTCTCCTTTTTTCTTATAGAAAAGTAAAACTAAGGTAGATACATCTACTATAGAATAAAAGTTAAGATATACACAATTCACTAAATTCGGGAAGAGAGAAACTTGGTACTTTTTTTATATTAGAAAATTAGTCAATCAATTGATTCTGATCTTAAAAAAGGATCAGAAAGTTGTGAAAAGTTGGAGAAAAATGTCTACTAGAGGGGGACTCGAACCCAAGCTCTCAGAGCCACGTGTGAATCCAACGTGTTGACCACTCAGCTACTCACTAATTCTTAATTCTTAATTCTTATCCAAATTAAAAATCTCTCACAAAGTTTATTTTTTGGATAAAATGGTAAGATAAATCAGTAAAATAAAATACGTTTTTTGGATTTGTGGAAGAAACCCAAAATCAATGTAAAATTCCCTTTCTCTTTTCTGTTCACGGGCGGGGGGTGACGCGGGTTCGAATCCTCCTGGACTCGAATTATTTTTGCACTTTTTTGTTATTTTTCTACTTTTTGAACTGTTTTAAGGTCAAATTAACAGCTCAAAAGAATTTTGGGCCTAATTACTAGTATTTATATAGGTTACAGATTTGAAATTGATTTTAAATTTTTGTAATTATATTTTGTTTTAAAAAAGGTTCCTAAGTTGATGACTTTCCCTCTAAAGTTTGAATCCTTATACAATAGTACTTGAAGTGTATATTATTATAAAGTTTTTTTTTCTTTTTGTTTTTTGTAACGAAAAATGTTTGAGAAAGCTCAAACTCAAAAAGTAGAGTAGATAGATACTCCACTTCAAAAGGATACAAAATAATTGAGCTTTGGAAACCTTATGGGATTTTATACAGTCCAAAACTCTTTATAGGATAGGTATTTATAAGATACTTTCCTTTAGTCAATATGCAAAAAAAACTTAGGTTTGATCAAAAAAGTATAAATTGTTTCAAAACAAATGTACCTAATATTAAATTGTGGTAAAATTAATGAAATAATTATTGCTTTATAGATAACTACTATATTTATTTAGGTAATTTTAAAGGTTGAATTTCAACAAGACTGCCAGGATGATTTCAAATCCAACTCTTACATAAATGACTCAATGACACTGAACTAAATGATAAAAATAATATTTAATAGTATATTATATTATATTATATTATATTATATTATAGGTATGTGTATTTCGAAGGTAATTTACAATTCATTATATTTTAATACACTATAATTAATGAGGATATTATAGTTATCTGGCTATCTTTGTGATTATTCATTTGGTTTTTGCTGATTATCAATCCTATACCTCCCTGCCTCTTACATATACAGAGTGGACCATTACATACAATATTTATACATGAATAACTCTTAATGTATTAAGATTTTTGAGAAATGGTTCTGCAGAGTATCTGAACATAATTGGTTATGATGGTAAATATTTGAAATTTTGAAGAATTTTGAGATATTTCTGAAAAATTAGTAGGTATAAAAAATGAAAAAAATTCGAAATTTTTGACTTTTTGGCTCTAGTAACTTCACATTTTTTACCGAAATTCAAATCTTTAATTTCAATTAATTTTCAACTTTTTTTTATTTTTTGACTTAATTTTTAAATTATCTTAAAAATTTTCAAATTTTTACCATAACCATAAGTTTGTTTGTTCATCTTACTTTCAGATACTCTGAAGGTTTTCCAAAAATCATAATATTATGTAGGTAGGTACTTAAAAAGAGTAATTCACTTATATAAAGTTGTTAGTTTAGGTAAACATATGTGGTCCACCCTGTATAATCGTAATTTAGAACTGTCAAATCTCGTCATGATATGTAACTGTATTTAGATAAATTTTATCATTATTTAGCATTATTATCTATCTATCTATATCTATCATTATTTTAATAATTTTATTCTACTCTTGTATAGCTAAAAATTTACCTACCTATTTTACACTACATATACGAGTATTCAGCCAAAAAACAAAATCAATGTTTATTAATTACATATTATTATGTGTTATTTATTATTTATTATTATGCATTTCATTATTTTTGTATCAAAGATTCGATATATCAGTATGTGCAGATATAGATGAGGTTACTTTTTACAATTTAAAAAAAAAATTATGTAAATAAGTATATATCTATCTGTTGGGCTCAAAAAACTGATTTTTAAGATAGAAAGAGCTTTTCCGACTTTTAAAACGATATTTTTTTCATTTTTTTTTTCTAAAATTCTGTTATGATTAAAATGTCAAATTAAGCTCTAATATATCCGCAAATCTATATCTTATATTATAACAATTACGAGTACCCTACTTTAAATGCAGGTAAGTACCCTATACATATTATGTTTGTATAAAAAATTTCAGTTTTTTTCTGACAAATTTTGAAGTCATTTCCTTATCAATCAAGTTTTGTAAACGTACCTACCTAAATGTAAATAAATATGAAATAAAAAGTTAATGAAATAAAGAAAATTCTAAACCAAAACTTACCCTTTATAGGTTTAATCATACTTTATAGAATAGATAAAAGTAAATTAGAAAAGTTTTTTTTTTGTACAAATTATTTACACCTTTGAGATTTTTGCAGCCAAATTTATATTTAAATTCAAATGAATATATAAATCATAAAGATTTTATTGATCAAAATTAGGACCAACCATTTATTGGTCGAGCGAAGCGAGCACTGACAGTTTGTCTGTTTGTCTGTCCGTTTGTCCAGAGGATAACTCGAGAACTACTGGACCGATCTTAACCAAATTTGGCATGAAGGACCCCCTTAGGGTGGGGTGTCGGTATTTAATTTGGAGACAAATTTCAGATTGCCCCACTCCTTGGGGTTCGGGAGGACCCTTTAAGGGTCTTCATGTTAATGTACATGGGACAAATCAAAAATGAGATACAAGTGGCTTTAGGGGTCATCTATGAAGGAGATTTTGAATTTGACATCCATTTTTATCCAACATTTGACCACGGAAAAAAGGGGTAATTTTGAGACGTTTTCAAAGCTTTGCTCGCCCAATTTATAATCCACTTCTAGTAGTGTATGAGTTGATTATATCCTAGTATAAAATGTATAGAGCTAGTTCTTATATGTACATATATGATTAAGGTACTTCAAAATAATAATAATAATTTTTATACCTATACATACCTATACTTATATCTATAGTTAGAGCTTGTGATTCGAACAACAAGTACCCTACCTATACGAGTACTATAACAACATTTGAGAGAAATGTGTGCAAACGAACGAACGAACGAACTGCATTGTTTTCTCTCTCTCTCGATCCTTTTGAAAATATCGAATTAATCAAAACCAAAGCAAAGCAAAGCAAAGCAAAGCAAAGACTGACTAAAAACAAAAGAAAATTTAATTGAAAAAACTATACAGGGTACCATACATACGTGTTATAAAATACAAAAAGGAATAATACATACATACATACATACATAGGTATTTTATATAAAGTAACTCCATACTAGAGAACTCGAGTTGGAATGCTACATTAATTTCTTTCATTTATTTAGTGGAAAATTTTTGAGTAAAAAAATAAAAACTAAAATAGACTACCTTGTATACCTATACCTATAAAATATTTACGATTATTATTTATTTATTTATTCATTTATTTATTTATTTATTTATTCTGTCCATTTCTATTTCTAGATCAAAAGAATAATATGTAGTAAAATACTCTATCTCCATATTCTAAACATTTAAAACCAAATCTCTATACATAATGTGTTATATTAACTAATAGAATAGACTATAGATTCTAAAATTTGAAGAATTTTCAAATCTAATTACCTACCTCTGTTAGAGTAAGTATTATTTAAAAGTATCTAAATCAAATTTTTTTTACTCCAAAATTATAACATCATAAATATACACCTACTTCGAGGAAAAAAATTCGATTTTGATCTAATCGATTTGACTTTTTCAAAATTTTGTAAATTTTTTAAAAAGATTTGAGGAATTTCGATCTTTTTTTTGGTGTGATGTATGTGTTGTATTTAATATGATATTTATGAATTTGAAATATTGATTTGGAGACTATAAAATTAAAACTAGGTAGGTAGGAATAGGAAAATATTATTATAGAAAATTATCTCTCACCTGAATTTCTCGATGATTTCCCTCGCACCTTTTATCATCTCTCTCTCTCAATTATACACTTATTCTACTCGAAATAAATTCATAAATTTTATGCTAAAAAATAGTTTATTATCACAATATGTACCTGATTAACTTTTCAAGTCTCCCCACAATTTAAGTAGACACATATTATATTATGCTGACTGCAGTATAGATAATTATAATAGATATAATTAGAACTAGAACTCACTCGACTTTTTCTCATCAATTTGATTAGGTTATTACTATAGTCTTGAAATTAGCATAATTATAAAAGTCAATTTTTCAGATTAGGTCTACATTTGAGATGCCCTTTTGATTATTAGAGATCACTTTTTTTTTGTTGGACTTGACTCGAACTTGTTTAACTTTGTTGAAGTTATTATTTAGCTTATTTATTTTTGACCAGAGTTAATGTGCTAACCGGCGGCAGCATCAGTTATAATAATAGCACTTACATGACAGTATATAGCACAATTGTAGACTCCTATATAGAAGATACTAACTAGTATGTTATACAGGGTGTACCAAAAGTATGTGGTGAAAAATATCCAGGGTTTATCTGTGGGATTTTAAACAAGTTAGGATTCAATTAGAGAGGAAATTACACGGAGATCTCGAATCTCAAAACCTTTTCATGCCAAGATGAACAGGTCAAAAGTTATACAGGGTCGTCATTTAACTGGAGAAAAATTACAAAAAATAGAAGATATAAAATCCAAATGACATAAAATGTTAAAATTAAAGTTTTCCAAGCATGCTTATGATTGCAGAAAATCAAATTTTGACATTTCAAGCCTTTTCGAACAATTTTGTCACATTTCAGGATTTCCCTCTCTTGAGTTGATTCACCCGTAACTTTCGACCTTTTAGCCTTAACATGGAAAGGTTTAGAGATTCGGAATCTCGATTAAATATACTTATTGATTGGGATATCTTATCTTACTTTGCAGTTTAAGAATCCTACAAAGTCTATATTATATATGTACTATTATATTAAGGACTAAACATTTTCCCCACATACTTTTGGAACACCCTGTACATAATAGTATTTAGAATTGGTATGTTATTATTTGAATATTCATTAATTTAATTGCTATCTATCTATAGGATACTATACCTAGCATAAATTATCATATAGAAATGGAAATCCTTAATAATAATAAATAGATAGCTCTCTTTTTAATTATAGTAACCATTCAAATTCATTATATAATATACCACCTATACACTTACTATGTATTATTATTCATTTAATGACTCCTTTAATCTATCTATTTAATATTTAAATAATAGGTAAGGTATAGAGTATACGGTATAGATATTTAATATTTATTTAAGTGAAAGTTTACCAAATTATGTATATTTTTTGATTTTTTTTTTCATCTAAAAAATGAATATTAAACCAAATTTATATCTTTACACTTTCAAAAACCAATTTAATAATAGTGAGTTACAGTGAGTTAAGCTGTTTTTTAAACTTAAAAAATATATATTACCTAAACAGGTATAGGTATTAGAGAATATTATTTAATGTATTTTAAATATTGTTTTGAAAGATACCTACATTATATATAGGTGATATATTGTGGGTAAATTGAGGGGATAAATCGAGTTTCTCAGAGCTGAAAAAACTGATTTAGTTGATATAAATAGAGTCAAATTTCTTAATTTTTTAAAAAATTTCTATAAAACTATAGCTGTGCTAACTGAAGTAAAATATGTTAAACTCTATTACATATACATATCTATAAATTTTGATTAGGAATTTAGTTTTAATTTTTAATTTTTGATAATCAATCCCATTAATATGTACCTATTATCTTTTCTTTCTGCTGGATTCGGAATGAAATTTTGTAAAAAAATTGACAAATTTTGAGCTAAGTTTTTAAGTATTTAGACCATATGATTGAGGAAAATAGCAAAAATAAAGGCTTTTTAAATACCAAATTAAATTAATAATTACCACCACCACCACCAAACCCACCACCAAAAACACCCTTTTAAAATTGAACATGTCACATTTCTATTTCTATTTTTTCTTGATCTGGATTTCACTATGTAATTGTAAATAAAAGTCAAAATTTGGTCACGAATTGACCTGATAAGGTCAACTCGTAGATTGTACAAATGACCAATTCTTATTCTAATTATGTAAATTAAACACACAATTTTGTAAATTAAATCAAATTGTCCAAATTTTTATATTTTTCCAATTTTTTGATTTTAGTGAAAAAATCTATTATTTTTAAATTGGTGGGTAAAATTGAGTTGAATATTAAAAGTTAGAATTGGGCTACCATCTCCACGCGCCATCCCAGTCAAGATAAATTGGAAATTATTGATTACTTTGAGAATCCGCACACCAACAGAGTACAGTAGAGATATCGTAGTTAAACGGTTTTTCTTCACCCAATATGATGTAATTCTGTGGTGGGTATTTTTTTTAACTTTATTTATTATATGATTTTGCCAAGTTCAAAATTATGGTATGTAGGTTAGGTAAATATATCCAACTAACGCTAAATAACTAGCTATTAACTAGTTAAGAAGAAGATCTTTTTTTGAAAGAAACCTACAGATATCCTAACCTAACCCAACAGAAACATTAATATACGCAGATTCATATAACCAGCAATTATTTCTCAAAATAATTTAAAAAATTCATTTGATTATATATAGTATAGTTGTCTGAGATTTTTGATCTTGTTTGTTTCTGTTGAATTTTTTAGGAGATCTTGAAAGGTAGATCTTACTCCTGTAAGATAATCTGTTAGATACTACGATTTTGGGCCTCATTCTCAGTACTGAATGTATATCAAAACAATCCTCCAAATCCAAACAATCCAAACTCTTTTTCAAAATATAACTCCAACTTTTGGAACTTATTATTATTAATTATAGTATGTATGTATAACATTGATCAAAATTACCCACTTTTACACAAATTATGGCTTAAATTTTCATAATTTATTTTTTGAATATATAGTTTGATTTGATAAAATTGTCACTTTCAAACTCTTTAAAAGATTAGTAGCCTAAATCGCCAGATCTACGCCGACAGGACAGCTGCCAAAATGTGACCTTACGCCTTACAAGTTAAAAAAGTCAACATATGGACCAAAAATTTATAAAAATTTTGTAATTTTTAAAACCCAGAACCTGACCTGAAATTCTCAAAATCCTCGAAAAATTTGCAATTTCTTTCGTAGAGATGGCAATTCGTGTATTATCGCACGGAAATACACGCTCCTCGTGTATTTTGATTTATCGACCCGGGTCGATAAACGTGTTATTCGTGTAATTTTTAAAATTGCTATTTTTAATGAAAAAAATGATTTTAAATTTAAGATAACGCAATTTAAGGTTAAAATGTACAAAATTTTGGACATATTACCCGCCGATGACCAAAAAACCCGCCAAATCTAATTTTGCGGGTATTCTATTTGGATCGTTTTTTTGACTTTTTCACGGTTTTTGACTAAAACAAAGCCAAAGTCATCTCCAAATGATCAAATAACCCACAAATTACCATAAAATCGCTAATAAATTAGGGCTAATAAATTAAATTTATAGAATAAATTCTTATTTCAATGGTTTTTTTTATTTTTTAGGTTTTTGTGCTTGACTTTGGGCAATACAGTACAGAAACCATGTCTTTTTAAAGCATTTAAAACCAGCTGATAAAAAAGCCTGACCAATGGTCAATATCAAAATAAATTGGTATTACTTTGTAATTTTGGTTTTATTTATTTGACTTTTTTAATGTTTTTGACTTGACAAGTTTTGATATAAGGTATGGCATTTTTATTGTCCATAATCAAACATAATCTAATCTAATCTAGCTATTATAACATTATGGCATCTCTTAACAAATGTAGAGTAGGTAATAGGTAGATAGTGTGGAATTAATTAGAAGAAAACCTACTGCTAATTGACGAGATTCTCTAATATAAATGTTTATTGTCTTCCAATCCCTATAAGCAAAAGATGTTTTGAGTCTCAGATCGGAGAAAGATAATGTGTATCCGTATCGTTCAAAGAATTGTCACTTCTGGAATAATTTCTTAAACAGAATTATGAAGTCTTGCCAATTGGCAATTATTTTCGCTTATAATATTGTAATTTATTTAAAGCAATAGGAGACCTATTATGTCTCCAAAACTTGAACTTGGACAATATATTATGAATTCTCTCTCAAACCTTATTAGTTCAGTAACGTGGAGAGTCGAAATCAATCAGAGTAGCCATTTTTAGACCTACTGGGTATTTAAACTAGCTGACAAAGTTTCCAGGATTAAGCTTTTGCCTTAAAGTGGTTTGAGGTTTGATTCGAATGATCGAGTCTATTCTGATATATACTTTTAAACTTTTACCCTACCCTTACCCAAAAGTTTTAAGATAATAGATACTAAAATATTAAACTAGGCTTATACTTTCTCTATTTTCCATAGTCAAAATCATTAAAAATGTCAAATAAAACCAATATTAATACCAATTTATTTAAATATTGACCAGGTTTTTTTATCATTGGGTTTTAAAAGGACATGATTTCTTTTCTGTATTGCCCAAAAATCAAGTCAAAACCAGTCAAAAACCTTTATAAAATCCAAAAAAACCATCATAATAAGAAGGCCAACATATATTAATAGCGATTTTATGGTAATCGGCGGGTTATATGATCATTGGAAGCTTATTTTAGCTTTGTTTATAGTCAAAAACCGTGAAAAAGTCGAAAAAGCGATCAAAATAGAATACCCGCCAAATTAGAATTGGCGGGTTTTTGGTCACCGGCGGGTAATATGTCCAAAATTTTGTACATTTTAACTTTAAATTGCGTTATCATAAATTTAAAAGTATTTTTTTCATTAAAAATAGCAATTTTCAAAATTACACGAATAACACGAGTCGGAAGTCGTGTATTTTTGGTCGTGTTATCGAAT
>JAQIXA010004442.1:0-11368 GCA_034699045.1 Nanhermannia cf. coronata Gr-Ori-00579 | reverse complement strand
ACAGACAGACAGACAGACAAACAAACAGACAGACGGACAAAGTGCAAGCAAAGTTGAATAGTAAGTGCTCGCTACGCTCGCACAACAAATAAAAATTATGATATTCTAACAGGTAGGTAAATAATGTTCAAAAGTAAGTATTTTTTTCTATATCCATATTGTTTTTGACCTTTTTATAATGAGAAAGACAGGAATAGAACCTATTTTGAAAATTTTGCGAAATTTTTAGAATGTCCAAATGGTTACTAAAAATTTCCAATTAAATTTTAAACTCAAACTCAAATATAGGCAATACAGAAATAGTATCTATAAATATGTATTTTTAGCATTATCTATGTGTGTTTTTGATTAGAATAATCCAAATAAAAATTTTGACATTCTTATTACATTACATTAAATGTAATATTTTCTAGTTTCAATTATTGTCTTAGGATTAGATTTTTCTGTATAGGTACCTAAAGTGCTACTACCTATTTGAAAATTTTGTGATTGATGTTGATGACTAGATCATTTTGATTTCCAAATAAAATGTATGGTAGGGTAGGTATCTCACTTTTTATTTGAAAATATGAAAATAAATGAGTCAGGAAATTAGAAAGAAAATATTTCAAAAGTTAATTTAAGTTCTACTTACTATTAGGTATATCTGTATAGGATAAGAATACTCGTACTCAAGTAGATACAAAATACTTATATAGAGCAAGTTTTTTGGTACTTTTGTCAAGATTTAAGATTTCATACTTTAGAGTTTTAATAATAAGTAAAATAAAGTAAAAAAGCATAGAAAAAAAGATTTTTGAGTCTCGAGTCTTATGGAAATATCAAATTAAGAAAGGTTTTTCCAACCAAATCCCAATTTATTATGAGATAAATCCTTACTACTGTATCTTTATTATGAGTACCCCCTACTACTACTAGTACCCTACTCTTATTTACTGAGGTATCATAGTAAAGAGTCCAAGTACTAGTAGTATTTTTGCTTGAAAAATAAAATAAAATAAAGTCTCATTTATACTTTATACACTATACCTAGGTATTTTATACACTATATCAAAGCATCTCATACTTCACAAAACATCCACTTTTTTCCACGTATTTTATGCAAAATTAAATTTCGACAAGTACCTACAATGTTACCTACCTACAGATACTTATTTGATATTCAACCCAAGATTTCAAGTAAGTTAGTAAAAAGACTGTGTAATTCACCTTCATGTTTTTGAACTTTAAATTAATTCTTCACTCACACTAATCATATTATTCTTTCCTCTTGTCTTACTTTTCATTTTTCCTTTTTTTTGAAACTCTTTCTTTTTGGCTGGGTTTTCTTCATAGAAAGTTTTCATTTAATTAGATGTAAGTAGTCTTACAGAATAAACCCCATCAAATTTACTTTTATTTCTTGAAAAAAACTGAGAAACTTGAATATCAGTAGTACTATAGTAGAGTAGAGATGATTAGTCTTAAATGATCAAAGTATAAGTAGGGTAGTAATAAGCAAGTCAGTACATTAAAATATGTTATTCTAAAGAGAAAAGTTTTATCGGCCCCTTGTGAAAGAGAAAAAGTCTCTTAACACCATTTCTACTAATTTTATCATACTTACTATTACATACTTAAGTACTTGTACTACTCTATCTACCTAGTAGGGTATAGGATACTAGAATTTAACCCAGGATCAAGTTCAAGAATCATTTCATACGGGGATCATAACAAATTCATTTTTTTTTTAAATATTGAAAATATCTATGAACAATTTAAAAAAATTTATAAATGACCTCTGAATGACCTCTAGTTGACCTTAAATTATCGATGATAGTGCTATTATAGGTGACTGAAATTAGGCTAGTGAAAAGTGACCTTTGCTATGTTTAAAAACATATTCTAAATTTTTGATTTTGATATTTTTCGATCAAATTTTTATAAAGAACAAGGAACGCATAGATTAAGTTAAAAGATATCTAATAGTACCTAATATAGTACTTAGGATTAGTAATATAATGTAGTAGTAGTCAGCCCTCTAAAAACTCATTGCAAGTTCTTCTAGACAAAATTAACTCATCTTCAGTTCAAAAATAGAAACTTTTTCTTCATTTCCGTAGAATATCTAGAGGATCTGGGTAGGGTAGGGTAGAAATGATAAAGACCTTGAAAAACTTGATTTTTTAAGCTACTGTAATTGTGACTGTGACAAAGAGGGATTGTCAAAATCGAAATTCTGCTGAAAATAATGTCAAAGTTCCAAGTCCATTTATTTTTTTTAGATATGGACTATATTTTTCTACTATATTTTTCAAAAAGATGTATACTTAAAGCAAAAAGGAAATCTTTATCAATCAGTCTACATAATCATACCCTACCATTTATCAAATTTATCAAAAAGTTGACCGTTTCTCATTTTTGAGGTGATTTAATTAATAAGGTAGGTACGAAGTATGAAGTACAGGTATATAGATTCCAAATTAAGCTAAGAATTAGGAATTTTGATCACATAATATGCTAAACCTAAAAAATTACAAAAATTATTATTATTTAGTAGAATGAATTTTTTTGCTTATGCAATACTGGAAAGTACCTACTATCTAGGTAGGTATTACAAATCTAATTTAAAGATGTTTTTATCTTTCTCTCCATCGTACATATGTCTAGATAAGTATAAATTCATTTCTTTATTAGCTGCTATTATATTAATGGTATAAAATAGTCACCCAGATCTTTTACCCAAGTGTATTACACACTTAATGTATATTAGTAGTAGTTATATAGGTCTATGAAAGTAAGTGATAGTGCGTTTCTTAACTTTCTTACTACGTGTATCTGTAGTATCTATCTATGTATTCGTATGGACTTTTTTTATCCTTCATTTTCATCCATTTTCAACACTCAAGTTTACTTTTTTTAGTTTCCGCTTCTTTCTTTCTTCTATTTCTTTTATTTCAAGACTAAGAACTGCGATATAATATACAACACTTGATATGAGGTTTAGTCATTAATACTACCATTATATAATAGGGTATGTGTGATATATCTATGTATGTATGAGCCTTTCAGAAATCTTTCTAAAACTCAAAGTATCAAAATTTAGAGCTTTGATGGAATTAAAGAAAAATGCAAACTTTATTTTAAAAGTATTCTAGCATATAGTATAGTAATAGCTGTAGATCTATGTGTATTAGTTTGGACTCGAGGGAAATTTCATAGACTTCCAAGTGTATTTTGGAAATTGTGAAAAGTAAATCTCAGAGAGAAGAGAAAGTAAACCAATTCAACCGACCGAAAAGTCCAACCCACCAAAAATTTAGAAATCATCTAGACCCAAATACTTAAATCAGGCTAGACAGACAGAAGTAATACGAATAGTAGTAAATACAATTTATTTATTATCCTGAAATCTCATCAAAACCTACAATGTCGAAAAATGTATATCTAATTATCTACTGACTGTGAATTCTGACTTTTTGCTTATCGTTAGTTCAAATATTTCGAAAATTTTCAAAATTGAAATTATATGCAAGATTTAGATTGGTTTTTGTGATTTCAGAATTATAAATTAAGCCCAGTTTCTCGAAAATTATTCATTTTTCTGAGGCTTTTCTAGCCTAATCATGAAATCTTCTCAATTTTTGAGAATTTACAATACAATTTAAGCATTTTTTTCTCAACTTGTGCAATTTATTAGACTTGAAAATTCTTGACAAATAGTCATTAAAACCTAGCTAAAGTATTCAAAAATCTAAAGGTAATCTGTAATTTTACTATCTAATTTGATACTTGACATTTTTGGCCATTTGAAATTTTGAAGTAATTTCAACTTGATTTGTCTTTTGTCTCATAGCATTTAAATAGAATTCAACTATCTCAAAATAGACTACTTACTAACTCATTTAAGCTCAACGAAATTATTCTAAATGAAATAAAACAAGGCATGAGAAAAGTTTATTTTTATTTTATTTATACTTGGAAAAACTTTTGAGAGAAAAATTAAGTAATGATTGGTATACTCATTCATAATACAGTTCCTACAATACTACTAACTACAGTTTCTTATAGTAGTCTATACTGCTAACTACTATAGTACTAGTTGAACTAACAAAGTAGAACTTTTTTAAGCTTTTAAAGTTCAGTAAATAAAAAAAGGATTTAATGATAATATGATTGTTTTGTGGGGTTCTAAATCTTTCCAAGTTTTATACTCAAAAGAAAAATTTAAGCCTTATACCCTATACTATAGCACTTATAACACATTTGACCATTTTTTCCTTCAATTTATTGTCACTTTCAAAGATTTAACCAAATGGAGAAAGTTTGCACTAAAACAAGAAGGAAAAAAAAGTTCCATAAGCCATCATGGGAGATTATAATTTTACACTTTTGAATTGTCTCAGGGGGATCTTTGGAGTAAAAAGATATTTAATTTAATGAGAAAAAAATTAGACAAAGTTAAATATCCTTATATATATAGGTAGGGTATAGACTATACTGTATAAAAAGTATATTGGCAAATAGTCGTATTTTAGATCCTTATAAGAATCGAACCTAATGAATCCTTATGGTAAAAACTTTCACTCCATACTTATAAGTAGGTATTTTAAAAGGTTAAAAAATCCAGATTTCAGACATAGTACAGAACCTACTAGTCTGAGATCATAATAAAAATGATGAGATATATCTCTACAGATGCACACATCATTCATCAAGATCCTATTAAGGGTATACATTGTGTTTCATAAGTTTTACACTCATAATTTCAATAAATTTTGAATTGTAAGAACCCCCAAAAAAAACTTTAATTTTAAAGTGAGCAAATTTGTTTGCTAAACTTAATAAAACGATCTTTAAACGAAAAAACCATTTCATTTGACTTGATCAAACCAAATTACCTATGTATGAGTTCTAACTCTAATCTAACTCTAACTCTAATAACTCTAACTCTAACTCTAATAAGACCAAAAATTTGACTTTTTATAGTTTTTTTTTTTCATTTTTTCCAGTTTAGTACACCAAACTTGTCTCATTTCTCTAGTGGAAATCCGAGTATTTTATCTTAAAATACCTTGATTTTGAAATTTTTAAGCCTGAGATAAAATTTAGTAGATAGGATTTTGTAATACAGGTTTTCAGGATCAAAGTTTTAAAATGAGAATTTTTTGATCGTTTTTCAAAAAGTTCAATAACTCATATTATATCACACATTTGAAATAGTTTTCAAAGATTTAGTTCAATTTTCTTTTGTATTTTGATACATTTGAAGGAGTATTTTGGAATATTTTCAACTTTTTTGATCTTTGTATGATATTTTGAAAGACCCTGTATGATCTGATTAGCATGTCTGAGGCTTAAGAAAGAAAAATGAAATAATAAGTAGATATGTATGACCCTATATTGTATGTATATTTGGGGTAGAGTATGAGTTTGAGATGAGAGTCCGGGCTCAGGAAATGGAGACCTCGCACTGGCAGACTAAAGTGGAATTTCTGGAGAGCTCCAGCTTCAGAAGTAGAAAGAAAGGAAAAGGGCGGAAGGGAAATAAAGTAGGAAATTCTGGAGGGACAAAAAATATTTCTCTTTTTCTTATCTGGATTTCTCAAGTCAGTCAAAGTATCCTCTTCTACATACATATATACATTTACAGCCAAATTCTAAATACACAGTTACACATACAGCCAAGAAAAAAAAAGATACTCACTTATTATTCAACCCATACTTACTTTACACTTAAATTTACGCCTACTTTCCACTCAAAAAAATTGGATATACTTAATACTTGAGCATTATCATATCTCACTTTTCAGGTATCACTGTCACTCAAAATATTATAATTTTATCATACCTAAAATTATACATTACAATTTAGAGATTACATTAGTTGCTAATCTTTACATTTTAAAACCCTTTTAATTTCACAATTTTGACTAAAATTGTACTAGATATTGAAATTTTAATAAATTCTAATAACCTCCATTTACTTGAATTATCTGAAATTGCTGCCCAAAATTTTCCAAAATCTTAGGTATAAAAATTCTTAGGTACAAAAATTGAAAGTAAAAATTTCAAATTTTTCAAATGATTTCAAATTCTTGATAATTTTCTTTAATTATATTCTGACTTATTCTTAGAAATTTTCAAAATTCAAATAAAAATCGCTACAAAGGTAAAATTGCTTTAGCCTAAAACTTAGTGTTAATGACCTAAACTAAGTTAGGTATTACTAAATTTGGTCAAAATTCAGATAGTAAGAAACACTTTAGACCTAGAGCGCTGAAATATCAAATAATGGATCATCTATCAGTAGTTCGTATTACAAACAATTTTTAAAAGTATTTTTTGTTTTTTATGTAAAATTTTGATAATTTGATACTTGACAAAATTTTAAAAAAACTCGATAGGAAACTATACAAATGATTGTACTGAAGTACAAGCAGTGTGACTTTCTTATTACTTCCGAGAATTTGAAAATAAAAATTGAAAATTGCACTGTACTGGTACAAAGTATAAGAAATTTGCATCTTAGATTCTACACAGTTTCCTCCAAATTTGGCTCAATTTATTTAGACTTGGAAATTTGACCTAATTCTATCTACTTATCATCTACTACTATGTACTACCAGTACTATGTAGTACTATAATATATTCTAATAAAGTACTCTTGGATTTTTTTCTTTTACTCAAAAAAAAGAATTATTTAAGGACATTCTATGAGTAAATCCATATTCTGATGCTTTTTACTCTCCCCCTTTTTTTGGCATTAGAGTTTCCTGCACTTTCTCCACTCTGTCTCTATCTCTTTATTATTATTATTTCTGCAAAAAAAACCATCAAATACAAACCTTATATTTGTACTATACTGACTACTAGGATAATGTGACACTAGAATATAAAGTACAATAGTATGTATAAAGAAATATTTCTCTAATTTTGACCTGACAAAAGAATTTACTGCACTCAAGTCAACTACTACTTAGGACAATTAATTCTCAGACTCATTTATCCTGCCCGAATCTGACTTTTTGTCCTTTGTTCAGTACACTTATGCCATGCCTTGTATGTATTGTACCAAAAATATCCGTAAATATCTTTTGTACAGACTCATTTAGACATTTATAGTACTACTAGTACTAATACTTGAAGTATCTTTCTATAGTTCTCTAGTTATAAAGGTCCTTAATTAGAATAAAATTGAAAGCAAAGTTTGACAAAAACAAAAACAAATTAAATAATTTCTCTTTCACAAAAGAGTACTACAAAAGTACAAAAGCTAAATCTTGTACTAAATACTGTAAATTATTCTAAAAACCAAGATTCTATTAGACTGAATTACTAATGTAAATATCATATTCTATCTGTATAATAGGTACCTATTGAAGATACAACATTTTATAGTGGCTGAACAATATGTTTATGGAGTAAATTGACACCTAAAATGGATATTTACCCAAAAATGCCGACACTTTAGTAGGTACTTTGGAAAAAATTTCGTGTTTGAGCTTATCTTGATACAATATCGGTTATACGAGTATGTAATATGAGAACGAAAAAAGCTTGAAATTTATCTTGAATATCAAATGAAATCGCTGCCATTTGATCTAGGTATTTTGAAGAAGATGAAGTAAATCTAAATTTAATAATTGCCAAATTTTGGCTCTGCTTTTTAATTAAGTGACTTTAGCAATTATTCAATAATAAAACACCTGAACCTTAGTAGTCAAAATGACAAAATTATTCAAAATTCATCGCAGTTTTTAGACGCTTTGTTTAGTTTAAAGTAAGTAATATGCGAAATAATCGAAAAATAATTATTTGTAGATGGATGTTGGCTCGACCTTACTGTCCAAATACATAGTTTTAACTAAAACTAAATTTTTAACTAAAATTATAAATTATCGAGAATTTCTACATTATCAATCATTTTGAAACTTTTGATTAGGTTGATCAGATATCTGTTGATATTTGACAAAAAAAATTTCGAACAAATGTAGGTAGTACAAAAAAAGGGAAATTCTTGAGCAAAAAAAAAGGCTTAAGAGCAATGGCCGTTTTTACCGTCCATAGTTTTGTAGGGAATTACACGGTTTGAATAAATATTGCAACTTATCTCATAAATATGTACATGTGTATGTGCCACGATAGTCGATGGTATAAAATGTATTTTGCATTTGATTTAGATATCTAGTACTGTAGTACTTGTATTTGTAATGGTAGAAATAAGAAAAAGAAATCTTTCAAAGGTGGAAATACCTTATTTCTTATTCTGGACTACTGTTGCTCTTAAATGCAAGTTTTACCTTTTCGAATAAAAAAGAATCTCTCATGTTTACTATCCTACCTACAGTACATATGGTATATCCTCATATATCCCCACAAGACCATATGTACATCATAGTTTTTTATTTCTATTTCAAAGTATTTCAAAAAAAATATCCTAAGCAAACTTACAGGGTTGGTTGTGAGCTGAAAACTTTTTTTCAAAATCCAAATTATTACTACATAGGGTAGGGTACTCGTATTACTAATACATTCTCAAAATTACATTCATAAATTTGAAAATCCTGCCACGAATACACAGAATCTTTATTTGGAAATTTAGAAATTTTCGACAAGAATTTTGACAAAATGGATTAAAAGATTTTGAAAAAATTATACCTAAAAATCCTAAAATAATAGTGGGGTGCATACATTTCTTTAAAAAATTCAGGATTTTAAGAACTGAAACTTGCAAAGTTGAGTAAATTACTCGATTTTTTGAGATTTTGAGTAAAATTTTGTTTTTGATGCATTTGTGTAAGATAAAGTTCCCAGTTAAGGTATTTCTCTTACTGAAATTCCTGGTTTTGAGTTTTTGAAAAAAAAACCTAAATAGTTAAAGTTCATATTAGGCTGAGGAAAATGTTTTTCAATTTTTCTACTCTTGTACTAGTAATAGTAGTAGTACTACCTTGTTCAAGTTGAGACTTGAGACTCAAATTTCAAATGATATTCGCAGCCAGTGCATATCTCGGAGTATATATTTGTAGGTAGGGTACTTGTGAATAAAGTATAGTATGGTAGACTTGGCAAATGTAAATGTAATGCAACTCTATCCCACTTTCAACCAAATACTGATACTAGAGCATAGTAACCACTATTACAGATAGTACTATACTAGAAGTACTATCTACTAGTACAATGTATGAAAAGCATACCCTTATAAATTTTTCCTTTTTTTCCTCGAAAAAAGGCCTTCACTATTTAATGTTTAAACTTCTTGTTCCAAAAAAAGAAACCCAAGGCAGTCTAGTACAACTACTAGTACCCTATCAGTACTATAGTTGTACCATTTATAATAGTACAAGTATATCTGTAGGATACTTGAAAGGGCGTTTTGTAGAAAATTCAGACTCGAGAGTAACACATTTGCAATATTGCAAAAATATAAAATGTTCCAAGTCCTAAGCTGAATACACTATCCTTACTAATGTAACAGTAGTAGTACTGATATGTAAGTAACTCGGAATATAAATCTAATTTTTTGAAACCCTTAACTTGCCTCATATCCTTAAGTAAACATTCTTATACTCTACTACATTGTACTACATTGTATCCTACTTATAATATCCAGTCTTTCTATAAGAGAAACATTTTATTTTACAAATAACCTAAAATTCACAATATTAGTAAAGAAAAAAACCTTCAAAATTCAGACTAAACCCTAAGCTTACGAGTAGGAAATTGTAGATAATTTTTGAAAAATTGAGCTATTGTAGAATTTGTCTAGACTTATACTACAGTAAACCTAATTCCTAATATAGTTTAACATGACACAAGAAAAGGGATCCTTAGCTTGTCCTAGTGTATTATCGAAGATAATTATGAACCATTTTTTGATAAATCTTCAAAATAAACAATTAAAAGAAGCTTTTTTGATGTTTTCAATCTGAATTTCCAGGTAAAAATGCTAGTACCAAATCGATTGCTTTTTACACCAAAAGAGAAAAACTTTGTGAAATATAATGCTATCAAAATTTTGAAATTTCTCGCAGTATTGTAAAAAAAAGCGGTAAATATCTATACCAAGTCCAAGTACCAAGTAAATAACTATATGTAAAATAACAAATTTTGTATTCCTCAAATAAAATTGAAACATTTAATGGCTTTAAATGGACGATTAGGATCATAGAAAAAGAAATAAATTTTCCCTAGTAGTACTCTGTAGTAGGTAAATGTACACATGAATTACAAGAATAAAATACTGATAGAATAAGAATGAATAAATACATATTAAGGGAGGATAAATAAGTAGAGAAGTTAGAGTTAAAATAAAGATAAATTTATTTATTCCAAGTTGAATTGCTTAAATGTAAATGTATGCTATAAATAGTATTAGTGTATTGAATTATTATGTAAGTACCTATCCTATATATGTATGCATGTAGAAAGTTACATTACAAAGTGTTAAGAAAGTTTGGGTTTTTGAAAAGTTTAAAATTTTATGCAAATTTCAGCTCAACTTGTATAATAAGCTTCGCTAAATAATTCACCCTTATTTTATTTTATTACTTATTACTTTTACATAAGTAATACTAGTACAGATACTCTGTAGTACTATATAGTGCTACTAGTTTTAAGTAGTGCATTCTGGTATTTCTCTGGTATATTTATATAATTATAGCTAATTTTGAAAAGACGTAGAGGATCAAAGAACTACAAGATACTTACTAGTACAAAGTACAAGTACTTTGATGTGTCTAAATAGATTATTATGTGTAAAGAATAACTTGAAAATATAGTCGAGAAAGTTTGCAGAACTGTACAAATTATATGCAGATTCAAATGCATATAAAGTTTGAAATATACTTAATTTAGAGTCAGAGAGCTGAATTTTTGTGGTTACAGATTCAGACCTGAATTGGGATTTTTATTGATACATATTTTACAAAGTATATGAAATATGTAGTAGATAGATATCATAAATTAATCAAAATTCTAAAGTTACACTAAATTCTTATCTATCCGTACTTGTACAAGATAGTAAAATATTTTCTGTGAGAGCTTTAGGATAAAAGGATATCTTCGGGTTATAATGGGCTTTCTGGCCTTTATATAGGTGGCAAAAGCCGAATATGAACCTTTCAATTTATTTCTTCAAGTATGGAGTGAAGTCTTATGTATCTTCAAAAAATTTGCAAAAATATTTTGACAAGTCTAAATTTAAACACTTTCTAACAAGGGAATATTCTTCTTGGGTGACCACGAGGAGTTGAATATGAGACCATCAGGATCGATAGAGAGTGGTTCATATGAACACATGTTATGGACATATCTATTGGTCAAAGTAAAAAGGTCAAAGGTTATGACCCGTTGAAGTGAGCGCTGCGCGTATTTTCCCTATGCT
>JAQIXA010004441.1:0-11375 GCA_034699045.1 Nanhermannia cf. coronata Gr-Ori-00579 | reverse complement strand
AACTTGAGAAGTTTTCAACGCTTTGCTCGCACAATTTATAATCAACCTTCTAGTGAGTTGATTAAAGCCTAGTATACTGATATAGTTAATCGTATAGTTATCATTGTGTAGTTAATAAAAGCAAAAAGTAATTTAAGTTCTTTTAAAAAAATAAATTATATATAATCAATTATGCATATACGGCTATTAAATTTTAATAACTTGAAAATAAGTGTGGTCAGTTATTTTATAATTAGTTGGGTTTTAACTTGTAATTTAAAAATATATAGCTTATAGCCCTATTAATACATCTTCTATGAAAACTTAAGCTTATGTCAGAGCTTAATTTGTTTTTGTTTTCAAAAAATAAATTGCTTTCCCATTATAAAGCCGTTTCCTATATTTATAATAGGTTATGCACTTTAAGGTAGGTTAAGATATATATTTATGCAATTTTAGGAAAGAAAATTGCTTATTATGTAATTGAAGAGTTTATATATAGGTAATAATAATAATGATTATAAAAATAAAAATTTTAGATTTCTTAAAGCAACAATAGAACTAATTAAAATAAGGATTTTCCTTCTAAATTAAGAAAATTTAAATAATTATATATAATTAAAAATCAGTTCTTTTTGAAGTTCAGTATTAATTATTTCTAGTAAACCTGAAGATATTTGCGAGTATGAACTATATTTTGGTCAACAATGAGTTTTCCATAATATCAAAAAAAAAACCAAAAACTTATTGTTATATTATTAATTTTAGTGGTTTAAATTCATAAAAATTTTACCCAGTTTATTTGCCAATTGTGTACCAATTAAACTATTATTATTGTTATGATTAATTATTATAAATAATAACAATTAAGTATAATAATTATAATAATTTAGGTACCTAACTATTATTTTATCAGTAATTAGCAATTACGTAAATAGGTAGTATAAATAGGAAATATGGTCAAAATGCATGTTCATTATACATTACAAATTACAACAGCTAGTTTGGTAACAAACCATTTATAAATAAATAAAAATATTCTTACAATAGGCAATTAATGTAAGATATAAGAATTCAAAATGGAAAGTTTATATTATTTTTATCGATCATTTGTGAACATTTGTATTGCCATAAGGACTTCAGTAGTAAGAGTTTTTTTTACAATTTTTTCAACCCGTTTGATAAAATTGGTAGAAGACAACTTAAAAGGTGTAGGAATTAAGGTAATATTATAATCATTTTTAATTCCTAATAAGCAATTATGTTTGAATGGTACATAATAGCCTAATAGCCTAATAGCATAGCTGGGAAATTTTTACAAAATATACTTGAAATTTTAGCTTAAGGATATCACTTACGCTATAGCTATAACTATAACGTAAAGGGCAAATGAAATCATTACTGTCTATTATTTTGAAAAGAAATTAACAATTATTTTAGTACTATTATGATTGTTTCTAAACACTAAAAAAAATTGGGTGTTTCAGTAAACACCCAATTTAGGATTTTAAAAAGAAAAATTAATAAAAATGCTATTATAAAATCTATTTTATTGACCTATAGGTCAACGGGTCAAACCCTTGGGATTTACAAATAGAGGAAAAAGATAAAATTGAAGTTTATTCAAGAATTTCAGCAACATGTGCGCTTGGTCTTGGCGAGACTTATATGGAGGGGAAAATCAAATTTCAAGATCTTATGTGTTAGATCCAAAGATTTTGATAATTTTTTTTTGAATAAATTTAATATGGTTCTCTTTACCTGGCCGAGAAATTGTTCAATTATCAAACCAAAGATTTGGCAAAAATTGTAACGGAAAAACATTATGATAAAGGTATAATTAAAATAATATATAGGGTAATAATTATTGAGAAATCTATTTGTTCAAAAACTCACAGTATTTATTTAAAATGTTCAGAAAATAAAATCATATTGTCAACGATAGGGCCATCTCTAAATTACACTTGTGGCTATTGGAAAAATGCGAAAAATTTGGACGAGGCTCAAATTGCTAAAATGGAATTAATTGCTCAAAAACTGAAATTGAAAGCTGGAATGAAAGTACTTGATATCGGGTAAATAGCAAATTTGGATATGTTAATTATTTTTAGTTAATTAATAACTATTGAACCATACATATTTATATCAGAAAACTCCAAAATAAAAGTATTCGTATATACCTTATAGTAGGCTTTTTTGATAAGTAACGGTCTTTAAAATGTGATTAAAGTGTGTAATTAAAATAATATGCAAAACAAATTTTCGATAATTTACAAAAAAAAACTATTTTGACAATCGTTATACGAGTAAGTCATATTAAAATTTAGAATTTTTATGAAAAATTAAAATTGGAGGTAATGTATATATATATATGAATCAAATTACCTATGTATTTCATTATGTGATATGATGGTATAATATACACTATTATAGGTAGGATGGGAAAAATAAGTAATTATTTTACATAATTAGCCTATAATTTTGGTAGTAACCTACCGTTATATTACATATAAACAAATTCTAGTTTAATATCTTTATTGAATAGATACATATATCAGGATTAACTTTTAATAACAAAGTGTTTTAATGTGCATTCATAGGAAATATTATATAATTTTGTAAGTATACTTATACTTTTTACTAATCGCGTATAAGAGATATACTTCTATAATAGTAGGGTATATAATGCCACTTTATGTCCGTGGCTATTAACAAATTTGGTAAAATTTAAAAAATTAAACTAAAAATGCTATTTTTATTGAAAATTTAGATGTGGTTGGGGTCCACTGTGTAAATATTTGGCAGAAAATTACGGCGTCTCAGTAGTTGGAGTAAATATTGCAAAAGAAGGTTGTCGAATTGCACGTGAAATTTGCAAAAAATTTACCAGTCGAGATTCGTGAAATAGATTACAGGGATATTATCAAATCGGGAGAAGTTTTTGACCGAATTGTATCTGTTGGTATGTTCGAACACGTGGGTCATTTAAATTATCGTACATACTTTGAGACGGTTCACAAAGTTTTAAAAAATGATGGAATTTTTCTACTACACACTATTGCTCTTGGTGATGATAATTTTCCTCAAGTTGAGCCATTCGCTAACAAGTATTATTAGGCATATTAAATTTTATATAATATTTTATAATCAATTTTATAGATACATTTTTCAAAATTCAATGGTAAGTACATACATATATACATTTTGAAAATTTAGATTTTTTTATAGGTAATTTATTTTAGCTCCCATATGCAGGTCAAGTGATCAAAAATTCACATGACCTATTTACAATGGAAGATTGGCAAAACCTCAGCACCAACTATACTCGCACTTTAAGAGCTTGGTATCAAAATTTCATTCAAAATTGGCCAAAATTATCACAAAATCGAGATGAAAATTTTTTCAAAATGTGGGAATTTTATTTGAAATGTGGAGCTGCACTTTTCAGGTCACGTCGAGGCCAACTTTATCAGATTGTTTTTAGCAAAGATGGCCTTTTAGAAGGGTATGATTCACCACGATGATTTCACCATGGTATTATTCATCAAGATTTCAAAAATATGAAAATAAACTAAACTCTTTTATGTGTATCTATTTTTTTCTCTTTTAAGATTCTCTATACCTACCATATGAGTTGTAAAACTTTTCTTGGTCTAATATAACTAGGCTTTACTCACTAGAAGTTGATTGTGCGAGAAAAGGATTGAAATGTTATTTTATTAAATAAAAAATTTGCGGTTCCGGCGGACCCTTAAAGGGTCCGCAGCATTGCAAGGGGTGGGGCCACCTGGGTTTTTTGTTGAAATGGCACACCCCCACCCTATGGGGGTCCTTTGTTTGGTTAAGATCGGTCCAGTAATTCTCGAGTTATCCTCTGGACAGACGACAGACAGTCGGACAAAGTGCAAGCAAAGTTGAATAGTAAGTGCTCGCTTCACTCGCACAATTAGTAACTTAATCAATAAAAAACTATTAAGTCTAAGACCTAAAATTTGTAAATATTACGTATGTAAGAGTAGTATTTAGTTTTCTTTAAACGATAGAAAAACTGTTTAATTAATATGAATTAAATGTAACAATTAATATAATTCACAATTTACAATAGATAAAAGATCCAATAATACGATTTCGTTAAGATTGATTCAACTGAAAATGATATTTTGAACAGTTAAGATACTTAAGAATTAATTAACATATTAGTTACCTAACTAGATTTCAATTAGCCATTTCATTTTGCTCTTTTTCCTCTAAAAATTTGATTATTTTGATTATGCATTTTGTTTTGGTCCTCATTAAATGCCGATCTAGATAAATGCTCCTAAAATTAAATAGTTTCATTTTAAAGAGATGTTAAAATGTAAAATTGAAATTTAAAAAAAAAATTAAAATCAAACTTACTGTAAAAATTTCTTGTCACAAAATTCACACTGGTATTGAAAATTTTCAATATTTTGATTATGAACCATCTCGTGCCTATCTCTTCGGTATTTTGAAGGAAATCCTTTTCCGCAAGTTGAATTTGAGCACTAAAAATAAATTAATTTAATTTAACATACGTATAATAGAGCTTTTCAAAATACTAATTGAGCTCAAAGTCGAAAAATTTTGAAAATTAAGTCAATTTTTAAGAATTATCGTTCTAATAATAAATTACTTTAAAAGGTGTTTCCCCAGTATGTGCAACTCTCATATGAATCTAATATAAAATCCATTAAAATTATTACTAGGCTTTAATTATCTCAATAGAAGTTGATTATTAATTGGGCGAGCAAAACGTGTGTATAAATAAAATTTTATTTGGTATTAGGGACCCTTAAAGGGTCCGCAGCACCGCAAGGGGTGGGGAAATTTGGGTTTTTTGTCGAAATGGCACACCGAGACCCTATGGGGGTCCTTCATGCCAAGTTTGGTTAAGATCGGTCCAGTAGTTCTCGAGTTATCCTCTGGACTGACAGACAAACAGACAGACAGACAAACGGACAAAGTGCAATCAAAGTTGAATAATAAGTGCTCTCTTCGCTCGTACAATAGACTAATTTTAGTGGAAGTGGAAACAATTATTTAAAATGCAAACTATTGCAAGTATTATCCATGTTTTCAAGTTATTTAAAGGCAAAATAAAAGGCAAATTAAGGCACCTATAATATATGTAATTAGTTTTTCTTTTTAAATAAGGATTAGCTTGGATTAGGCCATTTACTACATAGCTAAGCTAGTCAATGATACTTTTTGATCTATTTACTACTTGAAGCTCAAAATATATTAGTTTATTTTATACTACTACAAGTATTAGTCACCTCATTAGAAAATATAAAGTAGAAACAGAGGCTTACTTTCCCACAACAAAAACAGAATCGAAATATCAAAATGCAAAGTTCAAAATTTTGTCAAAAATTATCAAAAATTAACAAAAATTTAATCCCTTAAAATCTTTGATTAAAATTGGTCCAAAATTTTGAAATAAAATTATAGCTCGGATTTTAGGTGTAGATTAATTTTATAAAAGAATTCAAAATTTTCATTATAGATTGATTGTGGTATCAACTTGACGAGCGAAGCGAGCACTTACTATTCAACTTTGCTTGCACTTTGTCCGTCTATGAAGGATATTACTGATTCTCGCTAATTTTAATCAAACATGAATGAAGGACTCTTATATGGTCTATTTGTGCCATTTTGAGAAAAAAGTAGGAAATTTTTCTGCTTCAATTATATTTTAGAAGCGAAATATTATGCAGATATATAGACCTATAATTGAAACTACCTCAAGGTCTATAATATAGACCTTGAGACCTATAATTTTTTGACATTTTATTTTTGTGTTAAATGTTCTTAGCTCTTTTCAAATAATTCTTTAGGTCTCAAGTTGTCAGTCAAACGCTGGAAAAAGTTGGATTCTTGTAGAGTTTTTGGGGGCTTCAACCCTTTCGGCTCATTTCACCCGGGACTCGAGACTTTTTGTTGAATTTTTCGGTGAGGATTTTGAGGGGCCTGTCTAGAGTAATACTAATAGCTAAGCTAAAGTAATAGCCGGAAACCTTCAAAATTGATGAAATGAACTCAAGAGGCGAACTAATGGACGAGAGTGTGAACTTATCACTTGTATGTACCTTATACATATATGTACTTATCCAGGATTAGCAATATCATCTAAACCTATATTAAATAAAGTAAATTTATAATCTATAGGTAATTTTTGGAAAAGTGTATTTAATTTAATAGTTAATAAAGAGTAAGTAAAGTAAAAGGGAGAAATCAATTGGCAATTTTGTATGATTAAGATTTCTACAGTCGGGAGAATCGGCGGGTAAATTGGAATAAATTGGGTGGTGGAACGGAAGACATTCATTACCTGCCAAATTAAATAACCCTTAAGCTACTACTATAAGTACATATCTACAGTAAATCATACACATCTTTATGGTCAAAATTTGGTCAAAATCTAAAAGGTCTAAAGGTCAAAATTTGGAAAATACTCCGTATTTACTGGGTTTTCAAGAATGAAACGATTTTAGTAGTTTAAAAAGATCAAAAAATCAAAGCATTTTATATTCAAGTTCCAAGTTTGACCTCTAGGTCAAAAAGAAATACTTCATAAAAATGCCAGAATGACCATTATAACTCAAAGAAAACCTTTAAAATGAAATCAGCCAAAAAATTAGATTTATTAAGTCCATTTTTGACATTTTTCCAATCTTTTTAGAGCGATTTAGGCTTAGAGTGATAAAATTGTCAAAATATTCAAAATTTGACATTTGACCTTTATAGTAGTGTTCAAAATGACCAATTATATCCAATAAATAAAGAATTTATGAGTGTTGATGAGCTTCAATTTTCCATTTGAAAGGATTTATGATTCAATTATCTAATTTAATTTTTGCATGGTCATTCAGTACAGTAGATGACAAAAAGAAAGGATGAAAAGGCAGGCAGGCAGGGTGGCACACTTGAGATCTCAATCGAAATTTAAATTGGCCAATTTGACACCCTTTACTCTACTTCTAAAGTACTGGTACTTTACATTCGCATTTTTTACACCCAAATTATATCACAAATTTTCATCTAAATAACACCTGTCACAATTCACTCAGAAAGTCAAAAATCAATTTTATTTCAGTTTTTATTGCCTCGAGACAATCATTTAAATAGCATAAAAATTAAATCAAATATCATTTAGGTATGTGGTTCTTACTTACGATTACGATTAAGGGATAGTTGTAAGTGTGGAACCATTTTTATTTCAAAATTTAGAAAAAATTCATCATGTAAAATCGTAAGCAGTTAAAAACTGAAGACTTTCACGTTAAATCTACTGATAGGGTACTTACTTAGTTTTGTCTAATTTCTATTTAAATTTCATTTCAGACCTTTAGGTCAAATGAAGGTCATTGTATTGTATTGTATTCTATTGTATTTGATTTTATTAAAGTGTCTAAATTCCTCTCATAAAACAACAAAGATCTTCCGAAATCGACACCATATAAATAAACTATTTTAGCTAATCTTAACTAATAAAATATCTTAAATATCGTAGAACAAATAATAACTAGAATAACTTAAAATTAATAATATACGTAAATATCCTTCCTTTTATTGATGATCCAGTCCTTTACCATTTTTTAGAAGAGAATAATGTGATTGAGATTTTTGATAGATCCCAGTCTCTAGGAATAGAATTCCATAGAAGTGCACATCTATACCTAATAGATTTTTTGAATAATTGTGATTTGTGAGTAGGTACAGCTAGTAATGGTAAAGATCTGGATCTCTCATTTTGTACAATGCTTAAATCAAACCAATTAGAAAATTCCTTAATATTAGTATTGCAATAGTAACTCTTAAAAACTAGTTTCAATAAAAAATAATCTAATCTTTTTCTTACAGTCATTAACTTGAAATTATGTAACAGTTTACAAATATTTTGATTACCATTAGAATTAGGTACATTTTTATATTTTGATTTCCAGATTCGTGTTCGTGATATCGTTAAATTTAAATTAACTGTCGATTTTATATCTCAATTGTTCAAAATCCGATCTGGTGACTGGTGTATACTATATTATATTAAAGCCAAAACATTTTATTAATCTTTTTATGAAACGCCATTTGCATATTTTTGCTATATCTTTTTTAACATAAAAAGTCAAATTAAATTAGATAGTCAATTTTCAAATTTTTTTATAATTTATTTAAATTAAATTTTATTATTTTTTAGATATGTCAATGGAAGAAAAAGTGTATAATCGTCAGGTAAAAAAAACTATACATACTAGAATGTATTTATTACCTTAAATAAGCTCATGAAAACCTTAAAATAAGCCCTTGAACTATTTTACAAAAATAATTGTTTAATTTTTAGGTCGTAAAATTAAGCTTAGCCAAAAGAGTTGTCGATGAACAACAGATTGAACGACATTTTAAATTTGATGATATGTATCTTATGTATGATTTTAATCCTGAAGCCGAACGTGAAAAGGGTAAGAAAATATTTTAATAAACTCGTACCTTACCTAAGCAAAGATATTAATTACGATTTACAATAATTTAAGATTCCAGTTATTTCAAAGTAATTTAAGAAAAGAATTACAATTTAATTATTTATGTTTATAAGAAAAGTTGCTTGCTAATCTTTTATAAATACGAATAGAAATATAGTGCCTTTTTATTACTTCCAGCTACTAGACCAAAAATTAAAAATATATAAAAAAGAAAGATTGTTTAAAAAGATTGTTGATTGTTTAAAAAGGCAAAATAAAGTATTAGAAAGATATACCTAATCAAAATAAATACACTATATTTAAACAAAATATTCAATACAATAAAATAAAATTTGATAAGAGTAAAGCTGAAAGTAATTATACAGGCTAAGAAAGGATTATCTTTTTTAATCTTAAATCTTAAATATCAATAAAATGACGTTAGTTAAAAATATTAGGTCTTCTGTTTTATGAAGAGATTTCTCAAACTTAAATAAGACATATTTTGAAAATTTTCAAACATTTTTCGTTCTCGACGAATAGTAAGTCCGGAGAGTTGACTATGTTAATCTAATCTAATATTTTTTAACTTTGACTTTGAATATCTAAAAGATGATGCTATTTAAAAATACAAAGATTTTAGTTTTATGAAGAGATTTTTCTTATTTATTTTGACATATTTTGAAAATTTTCATCAGTCAAAGTAGGTCAAAGTCTAAAATGGAATATGGGACCAAAGAATTTTTTTCTTTGATTTTTTTATAAATTTCATTGACAACATAAAAGTTTATATCCCATTTGATTAGCATTGTCTTGTCAACTTTTTTTTTTTTACTTTGACCCATGCTTAAGAACGACAGATATTTAAATTCGAGAAATCTCGCCATAAAACCAAAAACCTAATATTTTTAACCAGCGCAGCAGCATTTTATAGATATTCAAGGTTAACAAATAACCTTGAAAAGCGGCAAAGGGATACATAGTCCTTTCTTGGTCTAATTATTATTGATATATTGATTTATTTAAATTAATAAGTTAAATTTTTATTTAAATAGTTACTCCAATTTTTCCCTCAAATGATAAATTACTGGCAGACGTTATTGAAGCGAAGAAAGAACTGATATACAATGTATTAGAACATGATTCACTTCTGGAAAATAAAGAAGATGAAGTTTTGACTGAAGAGGAAAGAAAAGCTGCTTGGGAAGATTATCAAAGAGAAAAGGAGGGTCCACCTCCTATGGTCTGGCCAACGAACCAACAAAACCAACAACAATTTTATAATTCTACAAGGCAAAATTTACAATCAATGCAATTTTTGCAGTTACGTAATACTTTGCAGTCTGTTCATATGCAGAAAGGTCTAAAAGTGGATGAAATTATTTTAAATAGGTAATATTTATTTAACTGCTTAATTAGAATTAAGTTCTTATATGTATTTTACTAAATTTATATTTTTTGAAAAATAGGTTAGCAAATCAAGCTCACAATGATGCAATGCGACTAAACCAGCTTCAAACTGTTATTGAAAGTGGGTCGTTAAACTTGCAACCAACGATTTTACAACAATTGATACTACAAAAGTTAAACGTGGAAATGAATTTGAACTACCTACTTACATTTGGTGAGTTGAGTTTTGCTATTAAAAATATTGTGATTCTATTATTCTTATTTTAATTGATTACTTATGATTAACCTAATTTATTGGAGCTCGGAAATTCCTAACATTTTATATTTTCCGTGATTTGATTTAAAGAATTTTAATAATTTAAAATTTTTATCTTTCATAAGGTTTGCCTAAGCCCCAATCTCAACAAAATCAGCAAAATTTACCTCAACAACATCACCAAAAAACTCCGAATCAACAACTTCCATCCCAACAGCAACAACCCAATAATCGTTTGAATATTTTATCTCGTCGACCACCTCCAAACTTGGTTCCAACAACAAAAACCAATACAGAAAATGTTATAATAGATTTAGAAGAAGATCCATTGGGTGGATTATAATTAAAAGAAAGAAATTTTTATCTTCTCCTCAAAATAAGCATAATAAGAAATTATGTTAATTTCATTTTATAACTAGTGTACTTTTAAAATATAATTGAAAGAAAGTTGTTTCCATTCAAAACTAGAAATAAGCATAAGCCAATAGTTAGATTTCTTTTCATTGAGATATATTGGAGGGTTAATGAGTTTTTCGATTTCAGTTTCACCCTAAAATTTTATTTTAAAGTTAAAATTTAAAAATTTCAATTTGTAATTTGATTTATTATTGAAAGTATCTAGAAAAAATGTTTCATAACATTTATTATTTAAAAAATTAGATATTGTTCATATTTTATTTAGCTATGAGTTAAAATTGTTTGAAAAAACTTTTAAAACTTAAAAAATAAAAAAATTCGATATTTATAATTCATTTATTTTGAACAGCAAAAAAAAAATTAACTAAAATTTCATTCCATATATTAAAAAAATCAAGTGCTCATGAATTATAAATTAAATTTATAAAATATAGTTAATGATATGTTATTATGACTTAATTTACATTAGATCCTTTTGCAGTGTAAAATAAAAATTCAGTCCAATTATAATTAATTTAACAATAAATTTTTGGAAAATATCTAGCGAAATTAGAAATATTATCGTATTGGTAATTGGTACTCACTTTCAATCTATAAATCCTTTGAGAAAAATACTTCCAATTTTTAGGGTATGAGAGAAATTCTATTGGTTTGCTGATATAATTTATTTATCAAGGATTACTTTCAACTTTCAACATATCTCATAAATATAAGAATTTAATTACGGGCTTATAATATTAGGTTAATTTAATTTAATATAGAAAGCCGCCTTGGTCGAGTTGTAAAATACTGCAGACTGAAAAGGGACTTTCTATAGGGACTATAGCGTAAGCTAT
>JAQIXA010004440.1:0-11376 GCA_034699045.1 Nanhermannia cf. coronata Gr-Ori-00579 | reverse complement strand
AGAGTTGACCTTTGACCACGAAAAATGGGTCAACTTGAGATGCCCTCATCGCTTTGCTCGCCCAATTTATAAACAAATGCTAAAGGGCTGTTGATTAAGTCCTAGTTTAAATAAATTAGAGGATTTTATAGAGAAGTTTCTTTGTACTCAATTATAAATGCGCTGCCTAAATTCGTATATTAAACAATATCTACTAATAATATTAGTTTAAATCAAGAATCAAGGGTCTTTAGCATCAAAATCAAATATACAATTTATCAATTTTCTAGTTCTCACGCTCAGTAACAATTTTTCCTGTGTTTTTTAGAATATAGGTGTGTACTTTTGCATGTTCTATGCAAAAATTAAACTATAAAATGTCTTGTAATTTTTAGGAAAATTTGAAAAGTCATCAGGAATTAAATTCCAATCAAATCGAATGGGATTTTGGCTTGACTAATCAAAAAGTTTTTACTCGGTTCGAATTGCCATATGATTTTTCAAGTATTATGCATTATGGTCGAAATTATCGTGGATTTCCAGATATAATCAAGCCTTACAATGAAAGTTATCTCAAGTCAAATGGACATTTGTATGAAGGATACCCTGAGAAAATTGGCTTGTGGAATAAATACAATTGGGACAATTCAGGTGATAGTATTTGGAAAAATATCGAGCTAAGTCCTGGTGATGTTAACCTCATTAATCAAGCCTATAAGGGCCAGATTTTGGATAGAAATGAGAAATTAAATGAGTTTGAAGAGTTTATCAAAAAATTGGAGAAAAATGGAAATATTTTAGAAAATTATGATTGCTTTTAAAATGCCTTATCTTATTAGTATATTTGTAGGTACCTAAACAATTTTTAGAATTAACAAAATGTAGACCTTATAAAATACCTAAATGTATATACATATCTGCAAAATCAGGAAATAAAATCAATCTATCGAGCGATCATATTTGAAAATGCAGCCTGCCAGTCAGAATCAGAATTACATATTTATATAAAAACAACTCTTTTATTCAAATAAATCTACAAATTGCATACATGTATTGAGGATATAAGGTAAATATAAATATATCTTTATGGTACTATATTGTACATACATGTCATACTTATAAATATGAGTATTCATAAACTCTTAACTTATTGTACCTCTCTTATATACTAAGTGGTTAGTAATAAATGTTAAGAATCTTAATTACAATGATTATTTTAAATTCGTAGCACTTTTTTTAGTAATTTTATCGTAATCTAATTTTAAATTTTTCACAATACGAGTATATTGATTTCTTTTGTTAAATAGGATACCTATGCCTATACTACCTACTCGTAAAATATTAAGTAATCTTTAGAATTTATTTTTTAGTTTGTACTTTGTCTAGTTTGTACTTTGGCGAGTTTGTACTTGATCGAGTTTGGGCTTTGGAGATTTTTCCTTTGACGTATTGACTGGACACGGTTTTAACACTATTACTTTTACCAACATTTTGACCCTTGCCAACAAATACAAATTCCTCTTTATCTTCAACTTGACCGACTATTTGATCTTCACATACTGCTTGAACATCGTCTTCAACTTCATGGACATCTTCAACGACAACTTCATTCTTTTGAGCTTCAACAATTTCAGCAATTTCATTCTTTGGAGCTTCAGGACTAAAAATTCGAATTTCAATTTTGCCACGAAGTTTATCAAATAAGCCAATGGTGATGTAGTAAAGAGCAAACGATATGGGAAATATTGACATTGCTTTGTAATCATAACTAAAATATCATAAATTGAGACTTTTTAGAGTTTTCAAAAATTTCTCAAATTCGAAGAGAATTTGACCTTTGAGAATTTTTTAACCTTAATCAATATAATTAATACAACGTTAATAAGTGAATCAATTACGTATATGCCAATATTGTCAATCCAAATCCAATCATGCTAAAAAAAATGCACAAATTTACTAAAAATTAACATAAATGAAAAAATAGCTTACTCATTTTGGTCTATATCACATCCTTTAAGCTTGTAGTTTGCAAAGAGGATTCCACATTCAATAAAGTCGATGACAGCTCTTGATGACAAAAGGATTCCCCAAGGAATGTTCGAGCTTCCTTCAAAAATTCCATATAGCGATGTGAAATTGAGTATCACTGTGACCAGAATCACAAAAGCATCAAGTCGGTTGAGGTGCATACGACTTCGAATATAAGTAACTAGAAAAAAATTTGAAATATTAATACACTTCTTATAAAAACTAACAAGGATTTAATTAACTAGCTCTTTAGTTAATTATTAATTGTGCGAGCAAAGCGTTGAATCTCAAATTATCTCAATTTTTGAATTAAAATACAAAGACGTGAATAATTAGTAAATGGCCAGGTTAAAAAAATTTATTTAATTATCTATATTGAAGATGAATATCCTTTGTATCATTTTTGGGTCAAATAAATGTTAAATGTTAAAATGTTAAATATGTCATCGCACTCTTAAAGCCACGAGATCTCATTTTTGATTTTTCTCATTTGAATAACTTAGGAACCCCTTAAAGGCTCTACAGCACCGTAAGGGGTCACCCGAAATTTTTGCCGAAATGACAAAACCCTTATAGACCCTATAAGGGTCCTTCATACCAATTTTGGTTAAAATCAGTCAAATATTTTTCCATGTAATCTTATGGACAAACAAACGGACATATTGCAAACAAAGTTGAGTAGTAATTGCTATATTTGCTCACACAATATTTTTTTCATATTTTTTGAATAAATAGGATTGTTACAGAATCGAACAGGAGCCAATTCTTTCTTCTCTTCGATGACCTTTCGAGACATTACAACAATGGCAATTAAGGTGCTCAATTTGGTCCAATAAGACAAGGTGAAGATGTGGCTGATAATTTGAAGACCAATAAAATGGCTAAAGCCATTTTCAATATTTTCGGTTTTAATCGAAGACTTAATTTCAATTGCATGAAAGAGCACGGTTAAGGTCAATAAACGAATTTCTTGAATCCGGGCTGGAACTTTTCGAGTCGAGATCAATTGAGCCAGGATAAAGATATATGGCATCAGATGAACATATATTTTCACAGAATTTTCACGAAATTTCTAAAAAAAAATCATATTTTAAAAAAATCAGCTTTTAGCGATATACTTAAATGTAATCAATTCAGCTCTGAAAACTTTAATTTAGGGGTTAATATATGACGATACTACAGAGTACTAACCAACTCTATTAGATAAATGGTCATGGGCATGGGATACTTATATAATTTAACTTACATCTAAAGTTGTATCAACCATTAATCGAGACAATCCTTTCATAAAATCTCCCCCATTCAGTCCATTATTTTCAGTAAATTGTTGCAACATATTTTGACCAAACTTGTCCATGGCCATTGTTAATCCTCAATTGAAGCTAGTAAATTACAAGTTGATTAAGAACATTTTTAACTTTTGATCAGATATACTAGAATACTAACCTTTTGAAGAAGTTGATATTTTAGAGAATATTTGAGAACAATAAATTGTGTATCACTTTCTGAGCAATAATAAATGTGTCACACACGAGGTCAGTTTTTTAATTTGGATTCATTTATAGGGGGGATTTGGATTTGGATTTGACGTACCTAAATCTAAAATTTTGGGAGAATTTAAAAAATTTCCATAGGAAATCATTTCAATTTAGGTAACAATTTACTAAAAAACCTCAAAAATAAAGCCTTCAAAATTTTGATCATGCTCATGCAATAAGTATAAAAACACCACTTTTTTATTCAAATAAATCTACAATAATGACCATTAAGTCAATTACTAATGGTGTTTTTTGAGTAATCTTCTGGACAGACAGACAGACATGTTCGTTTTTATTTTTATGTATGAACAGACAAACTATACAAGCGGACAAAGCTCATTTCTCTCGCATAATAAAAAAAGTTGAATTTTTTTTTGAAATCGACTTTTATTTTGTTTTTTATTTCTCAATGAACCTGCTCAAATATTTAGTTTTACAATCGTTCAATTTTTGATTATCATTTTTAGATTTGGATTCAGCAGGATCCTTTTTGTCAAGTTGGTCATCATCATTATCAAAGTCTTCGTCTTTTTCCAAATCTTCACAAACCCTTTGACCATTGAAATAGGTACACTGTTGATTTACTCCACAGTCCTCATTTCTTCGACAGATACAGGAATCTTCAAGGGCACAATGTACAGCCCTTGGGTCAGTATCAAAAGTATTATTTCCATTTCCAAATAATCTATTTGTAAAAGTATTTCTAAAAAGTCCATTCCGATCAAGAGATTTCATAAAACTTTGAAAATTTTTGAGTTTTGGGTAATTTCTCTTGAGGATATTTTCATTCTGGAAATATAGACCTGATTTACCCCAATGGGTTTTTCCATTGTAAACTAATACCTAAAATATACAATTAAAATTAATGGCTGTTTTAATTAAGGATTAGTCGCAATTTTATACCAGGGTTTGAACGATTGCTTGATGTGTCGATAAAAACATTCGGGCATCTTTGAATCTGCTTTCCCTTTGGGGTGACGATATCTCAATATGGACTACTTCAGAATCTGAATTTTTTTGAAAATATCAAAATAAATTAGTTCCAGTTCCAGTAAGTAAGTAGAAGATATACCTACTTAAACCCTAAAGTGCCCTTATTGGGTTTAGGAATATGCATATTTTAAATTATGCAAATATTTAGAAGTCAAAAAGGAAGCTCATATTTAAAAAAATTCTTTTTTGACATTTTGACATTTTTTGACATTTTTTGACTATCCAACGTGTCCAAAAAATCTCATTCTCCTGGTGCTTTTTTGTACTTAATTTAGGTTAAAATTAGCCAAGTTAGTCATTTTTGACATTTTTCAAAAAAGCTAAAGCTTAATCTTGTCTTTTCAAGTTAGGTATTTAAATATAATATCAGTAGGATAGTTGAAAAACGACCAAATTGAAGAAATACAAATACAGTGTGAGCTTCAGAATTCAAATGACCTTTTTGACCTCAGTGAAAAACCCAGCCATAAGGAAAAAATATGACTAAAAGTTAACTGATTCCCAAAACCTCAAAATGAACATTTTGAAACATTTTGAAACTTGAAAAAAACGAATTTTGGCAAGATTTCTTGTCTCCGTAAAAAGTTATTCTACCAATAAATCAAAATATTTTGTTTTTACTTTGTGAGGTGCTCATTAACCCTGTCGAATTTCTTCCAAATCTTATGAAAATCCCAAATAGTGGAAATATCGCTCTCTTCTGCCTAATAATATCCCTTATGTCCCTTAAAGCCTCTGGTAAATGTCTTAATTCGATCGTGACCTCTGACCACGTGTCATACACAGGTCTTTCTCCAACATTCCATCGACATCTGGTACATTTACTTGTAAGTAAATGATGTGAATAGCCAGTAGCAGGATTTATAACATTTTCCCCATCTTCAGTTAGAATTGGCCTTAAACCTGAACTTTGACCTACGAGTGCCATTTGTGTAAATCTTTCAACAGCTCCCATATTCTTCGAGTCATTAGCTTTTTGAAAATTTTCAAAAAATAACGAAAGACATTGTACTAATTCTTCAGAAACGTCTGAATACAAATGAAGTTTTGCTTGACCTTGTAATTCTTCTGTAAGGTATTCACCTTGAGAAATAATCATATTGTTTTGTGAAGGGAACCATAAAATTTGAAGGAAATCGAAAGCCCTAGCTTGATTTACTATATTCCCATTGAAAAGTAGGCGATCCGTGGCTGCAAAATGGCCTAAATTGACCTTATATTGGGGCACTGTTCTCAATTTGACCTTTAGAATTATACCTATAAAATTCAAATTTTATAAATACGAAATGGTCTTATACTTATGTATTTTTTAAGAACCTAAAACACCGAGGTGTACTTTAAAAGCATCCAAGTCCTCTTTTCGAAAGATTGATCTTTCTCGACCATTTCCATCAAGGATTTCAAGACCCAAAACTTGCTCTGAAATAGTTGAGGGGTGAAGCAAACTTGAGCCATGTGCTTCAGTTCCAATAGCACCACTAAAATACAGAATTTACGATAAATATTCTAAGCCTTAAAATAGGATCTTTATATTGAATTTTTGCTATTCAAATTACCCAATTGTCATTCCAGAGAAACTAGGGACTTGTACAAGAGCTCGATTTCTTTCATGGAGAAATTGAAGCAAATCGTGGATTTCAGCACCTGCCTCGACTTCAACCGATTCTGATTGCTCATCATAAGTCATGTTTTTCAATAATCTCATGTCCATTACAATCCCTTTAGTGCAGATTATGTCCGTTCTAAAAATCATAAAAAAATTTCAAACCTCAAGTTTCAGAATTAAAATCGTCATAATACTCTTTTGAGAAATTTTCTAGTAAAAATCTCAATAAGGACCCTTTTTTCCTAATTTTATCACAATTTTTTCCATTATAAATACCTGGAGCCACCATGTCCAACAGCCTTAATCGTATAACCATTCTTAATCGCATAATTAACCAAAGTTTTGACATCATTTGCAGTTTTCGGTTGTTGGATTGGAAAAGCTGGATCGCAAACTACCGAAGGTTGATAAGATGTATAGGCATATTTATAGTTATTTTCTCTAAAAAATTTTAAAATATTAAAAATTACACCATTCTATCTATTACAATGCTACCTTTCTGAATTTTTTTTTCGATTAATTTGGATAATTTCCTCTTTCGATGAGTATTCCTTAGGTGTAAATAACCTCTGTTTAGAATCACCGGAAGAAACTCCGAAAAATGTTAAAAATAAAAGTAATTTCAAATACTTCATACTTTTAAGTTATCAGTAACCTCACTATTATCAGTCTTAATATTACAAAATTTTAAGAACTTTTAAAATTTTAAAATGCAATTATGCTCATGCAGGTAAACCACAACATATTTTTGTTGTTTAAATTAACAAAATTAATCATTTTATTAGATAAATTTTTATAACAATTAAAGTTTTATAAACAGATCTCAAATACTCGTAGATACTTGGTTGTATACTTAAATGTCCTCGGAAATAATCCACTTTGTCTTGTCATATTTGAATAAAAAATGATCCTTTTATAACGATTATACATAAATATAACAATCAATTCTCTATAAAGGTACTTACTTGCAAAGTATCTACAATTCTACAAATTGAAATTTAACTAAATTTATAAAATTTATAACTAGAATATCAGTATCTAAATCGTATAATCGTGTCTAAAAAGTATACGAAATTTACATAAAATCTACTATAACTATAGGTTAACAAAGTCAAAGTCTACAAAAGTATTTCTTGGTACTTGAGATATACAGTATGTTTGATGAAAAACCGTCGCCTTTTGAATGCATGTAATTCCTAAATGCCTTGACAGATTCTAATGAAACATGTGCTGTTTGAAAGAGGAGTTATTAACTTGAAATTTCTGTAATGAAATTAGTTAGAATCCGGAGTGTAAAAATTTATAGCGCCATTTTTGAAATTTTTTTCCAAATGACCTTAGCGCAGCATATAGTCATTCTAGAAATTTGACCTTTACAGAAATTTCAAGTTAATAACTCCTCTTTCAAAAAAACACATGTTTCGTTAGAATCGGTCAAGGCATTTAGGAATTACATGCATTCAAAAGGCGACGGTTTTTCATCAAACATACTGTATAATGTATAAGGCTAGAAACTACCCAAATTATCTCAAATTATGAATTATTGTATGAATTATGAACGAATATATAATTTGAACGTTAGTTTTTGACTTTTTAAGTAAATCACGATAAGTTTAGTATAATATAATTAATAACATTTTGAATTTTTTTAGAAATTTTTGTAATTAAGAAGGTCTTCGAAAAAGGCAGAATGTTCTTCAAAATCCTTGTTCACCTCGTCGATACGACTTGTAAATGAGAATTGAGCAGGACAAAAATTATTATCTGCCCTGTAAACAAATTAAAACTTTATTTACCTATTTTCAAAATTTGATTTACACAAAACCAGACTATTAAAAATAGAGAATTTTGAAAATTTCAGACCTCTAGTTCAGTATTTTTTCAGAATTTTTAAAATTTTGGTCAAAATTTGATCAAAATTGGCATGTTAAAATAGTAAAATAGTAATTTAGAGAAATATTTTTTTGTACTTTTGCTTTTTATTATTCGAACTCGTAGTATCTAGTACCAAAATGAGTCTAACTTTACTGAATACTGATATTTCAGACCTCTAGGTCAACTGAAGTATATTGATAATAAACAGAATTTTAAGCCATTTTTAAACGTTTTTAATAGGGTAAGATCGGCACTTACCATCGATAATCAGGTAATTCAACTCTTAATTGATTTAATAAATTCACATTTATTTCCAGTCCTACAAGAGCATGGTTCAACATTCCCTGATTCATATAGAGGTGTCGAAAAAGTGCCTAAAATTACAACATAATTAAGTCAAAAAATATAAATTTTTTTTCAAAAGATTATTACTAATAAAGCAGCTGAAGCTTCAGAAAAATCTGACCAAAGATGTAAGACTGCTATTTCACGATTTTCTGATAATCTTTAGAAAAAAATTTATTAAATATCTGCATATTTTTAAGCCTAATATTTCAACTTACGATGATATCCTTTCCCAAAGTTTCTGTAATTCATATTTATTGACCGTTCGTCCACACTCAACTAGGACTTTGTGCTCGAGAGCTTTCAATTTTTCAAATTTTTGTCGAATTCTATACATCTATATAAAAAAATTGCCAATTAACCAAAAAGATTTATTATTTCCAAAATTTTGAAACTAAAGTAGGTACTCCTACTCTTCCTACCTATCTACCTATTCAATAATCTTTGCTAAACTTTTCATTTTAGCAAGATATATCTGTAAATGCTATTTTTTTTTTAAAAATTGCAATTTTTTGAAAATTTTTAAAGCACAGATCTATTTTGATGGTGATAAGAAATAGAGAATATATAAGGTACGAGTTGATAGGTATAGGATAGGTATGATTATTTGCAAATTGAAATTATTTCAAATCTTACCTTAATACGGCATTGATCAAGGTGTGCTTGAGCCTTTGAGAATTTATCTTCCCAATTGTTGTGTACTCTCGTGCAAATTTCTAAAAAATTTACAAAAATCACAATTTTTACAATTTTTACATTGCTTTAAAGTACCTAGATAGAAGATTTTACAAACTACTAAAGCTATTATAAAGGTACAATTACCTAATCTTTCTTTAAAATCCATGAGTACTTCATTCAGATCCTTGTAAGCAACAATATCTTGAATTAGTTCTTGGTCTGAATCCTTTTCAGACATTTCTCCACAACTACTGATAATTTATAAAATTTGCAACAATATTTTTCCTAAAAAAAATTGCACTAAACTTGTATATATCAGTAGATACTTACTTGAAGGTTTCTACTAAAGTTTGTTTTGTTTTGTATTTTTTCAAACCAAGTATAAAATCTATCTCTCTCAAGCTGATTTATAAAAATAGAAATTGAATCTTATATTATGTAGTACCCTACAGATACTGATACTTATAGTATTATAAAGTCGGGTTTTGAAAAAACCGAGCCAGACAAAATTCAATGACATAACAAGAGTATTTAAAAATAGCTTTTTTTCAACATCTCATTTCTCAATATATTGTATATTAGACCTCTTTATATAAACTCATATAAGCTTAGATAAAATTTGCACAAATTAATACTCGTATTTTGGATCTTGTTTCTCACATCTTTTTGTAAATTTTAAGCAAATTTTACCCCTTTTAAAAATTTATGACTTTTTTGTTTTGTACAATTTTGAAGCAAATTTTTGCAATATTTACTAATTTCAGAATGCTCGCACTTGCAAGACCTCTCTTGTTTTTTGCTAATTTTTTGATGTTTGATTACAATTTCTTAAAAATTGTGAATTTTTCGCCATTTTTTGCAACTTTTTCAAGATTTTTGCAACTTTTTTGTGATTTTTTAAAACTTTTTTAACTACCTACTACATAGCCTACTTTATAATCTAACTTTCTGGTAATTTTTTTGAAATTTTTACTAAAAACATTTTAATTTTTTGTAGACTTTTTTCGATTTGATACGCTCAAAATGAATTTTCAAATCAAACTTTTGAAAATTTTTGACCTTTAAGTAGTTCTGCTGGACATTATCAAAACCATAATCATAAGTTTTGAATATTTCATTAAAATTAGATATAAAAGAGACTTTCTAAAGATAGTCATAAGACCCATTTTCTCCTGCTCTATAACAAATAAAAGTAAATATACAAGCCCTAATACTTGTATATAAGTAGGTATACTAATACTAATAGTAAGTGAACGAACTTGCAAGTCTATTAATTTAATGATTTTTTGGGATATCGTCCAAAAAGATCTTTTTTTACTTTTTTTTCTAAATCGCTTGATGTTTGAAGGTTCGCTGCTTCACTTATTTTTATTTTATTTTTTCTACATTTAAAACGTAGCAGTTTGAAGGATAATGAAATTCATTGTATTTATTTTATCATTTGTATCACATTTTGATCAATATAAGAGATGAAAATAGTCATTAAATCTTAGGTACTAGACATGAAATTGACATTTAATCACAAATATATAGAGGCAGTTTTACGAATATTTTTGAGTTTTATAACAGAAATTTCTAATTCTAGGTACTTAAACACTTGTTTTTTGAGTAAATTACAGAATAACCTACTCAAAAAATGTCTCAAATTTGACTTTTTGATCTGGGACAAATGGAATGGATAGGATACAAAATTTTGAAAATTATTTGAAACTAAAATGAAATGAAATGAAAGTCTGTAGAAAGTTATAAAAATTATAGAAATTTCGAGGTTATTTTTGTTGTAAATTACAAATGGCTTGTCGAGTGTCAGATATCTGCAAAATTATAAATGTTGATTCATGTTGTTTTGACATTTTTTGCAAGTATTCAATCAACAGATAAATTATTTGATATTCCCAGGGTGCCAAAAGACCGCGATTGATCTTCAAGACTTTGAATTAGAATCCTTAGACAAGTTTTCTCCGACAAGATTCAGTTCGGTTAAATGCATTTTCACACAAGTCGAGAACATCGTCTGTAAAGTCGAAATGATTGGGACAAAAATTATTTTCAGCCCTGTAAAACAAGTAATAAATAATGCATTAGATTACATTACATTATACATATGTACTACCAATACGACATGTATGTAAATACAAGATACTGCAATAGTAAAATACAAATGGTAGCAATAGTAAATACAATTTTTTTGGGCGAGCGAAGCGAGCCCTTACTAATCAACTTTGCTTGAACTTTGTCCGTATGTCTGTCTGTCTGCATGTCTGTCTGTTTGTCCAGAGGATAACTCGAGAACTACTGGACCGATCTTAACCAAACTTGGTATGGAGGACCCCC
>JAQIXA010004439.1:0-11376 GCA_034699045.1 Nanhermannia cf. coronata Gr-Ori-00579 | reverse complement strand
CATAATTTTTTACATAACTCCTTATGTTATACATAACTATGTCATACATAAACCTCTTTCGAGAATGCCTATACTGGACGCTGAAATACTAAAATATCATTTCAAAAAAGGTAAATGTTATGAATAATAAATAAATTATAAGCCGAACCTGATTAAATTAAAGTCATTTATTCTTGATCCAACTCCAAGATTTGACTGATACATACAGATTAATAATCTAGTTTCGGTTCTTGATTAGGATTCTATTTAAAACATTTATTACATTCATTATCTACTACCCTATCCCTTCTATATAGTATTATCTCTATAACTTAATACTTGAACTTGAGTCATAATTAAATTGCAATTTAGCAGCACACTCACACAGCACAGCTAGATTATATTTAACATTTTTTATAAAAATTGTACCTAATTGTATCGTAAATAAATTTTATATTATATTTAGGTATATATGATTGAATCTCACATCAGCACCAAATGTTCAAAGGTCAAAGGTCAAGAAAACATGAATTATGTATAATTAGAGATAGAACTTTAAATGTAATTAAAAATGATCCAAAATTGGAAATTAATTTTTAGACTTGATTGGATTTTTGATAGATTTTGCTTGACTTTATTTTTTATCGAGAAAAGTGTTTAGGTTTTTTATAGAAAAAGGATTTGGTTTTTTTGTGTAGGTAGGTGGTGTGCTATTTACTAAAAAATACCTTTTGAAAAGGTGAATTTTTTTTGAAAGACAATAATTGACAGTAGGCACTCAAGTAAAAAACAAAAAAGTGTCAAGTCATAAAATAAAATAAAAATTTGGAGTTTTAATTTGGAGTTGTAGGACATTTGACCTGAAGAATTGACATCAATGGTGAGGTACTACTACATCTACTACCAGTCAAGGTCCAGGTAGCTGATCGAATCAGTGAAGGGAGTCCTTGTGTGAAAGGTAATAAGCCGGCATTTTTGTAAGGTTAATTTAATAAGTAAGTTTAAGGTAATAGTAATTAGTGATTAGCGTATTAAACTTCAGTCTGAAATAGGAGTCCTAATTAGAGTTCCTGGGACCCTAAATTAGGTTTCTCAGACTCAGGTAACCTTTTACAGGATTAGTATGTATATATGATATGAAAGGGATTCAGATTTCTTTTAGACTGCTTGTAATTTGTAGCCGATAATTATTTTTAGTTCTAAGGTCTAGATCATGCTGGCCATATTTTTTGATGTATCATTAATTATCAATTTTTTTTATCTTAGGAGGATCGGTCGGTTTGTCATTGTTGTCAAAATGGGGAGAGCAAAGGTGAACAAATTTCTCAAAAGGAAAAGGGGAAAAGCAGCACAAGAGGAGAAGCAGAATGATGACTTGATCTTGGTCATGGATTCAGAAGGATCAGCTAATAATAATACTAATAATGACAATGTCCAAGTTCAAGTTGAAGAAATGGATGATTACGAAAGGTACGGATATATCCTAATATAACAGTATATGTGTTCCCATCTTGTACTATTCTAATTCTGAATTCTAGCTACATTTATTTTATATAATTTTTTTTATACCTAATTGAATTTAACTTGATCTCGGTTCTCGGTCGACTTTGATCGACTTATATATTTTAATATTAATATTAAAATACTAATTGGAAACTAAAAGAAAAGTATTGGAGTTATTTTTATTATGGATTTTAGATTACTAATAAACTTTACCTAGGCCACTTTGGCCAATTGCAATTGCAATATGAATATACCATACTTTACTATACCTATCCTTATTACCTTACTACTACTCTACAGTAGTTTGAATTTCTAAAACGAATAATCAAATCAGGAATAAAATTTTGGTGTCTACCATCTGAAAATTGTATATTTTTATAAGGCAATATTAACTAATGTGATGTTTTAATTACTTTTAGCAATTTACCAGAGGAGTCAAAGATAACAGCAACCTTAAATCCTCAAATGGTAACACCAACCAAATCAGTAAACGCAAATTCGCTATTGATATTGAAAACACCATCACCTCTACGCTCACCTCCTGTACTGTCAACTTATACTCCTGGAATTGAAGAAAAGAGAATTCATAGTCCAAATATTAGTCAAGGTCTAGTTCATAAAGAAATGGTAAACCAAAATAATACTGATGCTAGTACTGAAACTGAAGATGATGAAAAGTCTTTACAACAAATAGTAGAAAATGTCATTGAGCCAGAACCAGAGCAAGTTGATGATTCTGTTGTTTCAAGTACTTGTTTACAAGCTGTAATGACGGTTATTGCAACTAACCATAAAAACAAAGATGGAGAGGAGAAAATTCAGGAGGTCGATAATTTTCCAATAAAAAATCCAATTTACTCGACTCAATTGCCAGCTGGAATAATAAAATCGAACATTGAAATGAATAGCAGACTTAGATCGAATAAAAAGATTATCCGTAATAAGAAGGTAAAGTATTTTATTATAGAGTAGTTCCATGCTAAATGTCCAATTTTTTTAAAAATTTGGCCCTAGGTCAAATTTGAATAAAAATCTGAAAAGACCTCATTTTATACTCCAACTTTGCTAATTATAACATATTTTTAACTCGTGTCCCTTAGGAGCTACAGACCATTAAAGTTGCTAAAATCATGATTTTGACCCTCGAGTCATAGTGATTTAAATCTTTCAGGGAGGTCAAAAATTTATTCTGAAAATGGATTTAGAAAGTAAAATTCAAAAAAAACATGCGTTTTTAGTTTGAGAATTTTAGGATTAACCTTTGACCTCTAAAAAAAATATTTAAATAATGTACTATACATAGTACTATTTCAAAATATGAGTTTTTGGAAAATAACTTGGAATCTATTAACTTTAGACAAAAAATTAAAGAGACAAAATATATCTTAAATATAATTTTACTACCTATGATGTTTTTGATTAAATTTTCTAGGTTGCTAAATTTATTGACAGAATTTTGTTTCTTGTATTTCTAATAACCACTGTGGCCTCGTCATTCGTCTTTTTGGTCTATCTACCTTTGCAAAATAGAGAGTGGTATGGTAAAAATTAAAAATGATTGGAGAAATGTGAGATTCGATAAAGTTGTTTAAGTTCAATTTGTAACCTTTTGATGACCTTTATCCTTTTGTGGCTCAAGCCTGGCTTGACAATAGAGCTAAAAATATATTATTAATGGTGAAAGTACACTTTCACCATTAACGAGTATAGAAGTTTTTGTGATAGCGAAGCGAGTACTTAAATTTTTCCACCTTTCTCGTCCGTCTGTTTTTCTGTCCAGAAGATTTCTATTTGGGCCGATTTTAGATTTTAACCAAACCCATATTATGGACCCTTATAGGGTCTAGGTATACCATTTCGACAAAAAATTTCAACCCTTACCATTAGTGGCACCCTTGGAATGCTGTAGACCTGAGATCTTGTAAAGGGTCTCATGTTAATCAAATGGGAGAAAATCCAAAATGAGATTTAAGTGGCTATAGGGATAATCGACAATCGATAAAGGCAATTCCGAATCGGAATCTGACTTCCATTCCATTTGTTTTCGCTAAAATAATTAACTAAAATTAGTACGTAGTTAGTAGTTAATTAAATCATAGTATTGAAATTGGGTAACAACTTTATCGGATGCCAAATTACCCTTTAAAATTTTGTAGAATGTAGTAATTAGTATGTAAATTGTCCTATTTTTAATTAAGTAATTATTAGGGGAGATCGAGGTCAATTGTAAATATGCAGTAATCATAATATTAACAACCTAGCTTAAGATTTCTCCTAAGTTAATGATGGTTTTGTTCTCTGCTTTTTTATAAATTGATCATTTTCTTCCCTATAACTCGAATATTAAAAATCTAATAATATATGATTTTTCTATATAATTCATAGGTATCAAAATGAAACTTTAGAAAATAAATTATTGAAGAAGGACGCTGAATCTTTATAATCTTAAAATAATGCAAATATTACTGCTGCTGTATAAATCTTTTTATATTAAAATTTCTAATAAGACTACAGACTAAACCTAACCTAAAGTACTATATATTTGGCTGTTTTTGATGCTTTTATCGATATAATTATTATATTATTAAATTAAGTTTATTATAAATGTCATGAAAAATCTGTCGAATCGTATACCAAAAGATAGAAAGAAAAGAAATAAAAACCTACCTATATATTCTAAAAACACTTAAGATTAAGATATAGCATTAAATTTGACTATGATTTGAGGAATTATAGCAGATATAATATAAAAATTATTATGTAGGTAGGTAGTAGGTACACAACTACTCATAAATTCGAAATTTTTTAAGGTCAAAGTTAAGTCTAATCGTAATCATAATATTTAATATTATAACCTTGCATAATAAGTGCCTATAAGAAAATTTTCTTAACTTTATGTTTATACTATGGAAAGGCTAAAAGGATAATTTTCAAAGTCTCGCGACTCATAAAATAAAGTACCATTGACCATGAACCATGATATATGTATAATATTAAAATTCAATAAAATTTTTTTATTTTAACAAATATATTTCAGATTACCTATTCAATATAAAACAAAAACTCAAAATTGCATTTAAATAGCTGTTTTAATTTTCAATAAAAAACCAATTTTTTATAACATTGATTTAACGGGAAATTGGAAAAAATCACTGCAATGCAATAAAAAATGAATAATTTTTTTGAAAAGGAGATATTAAAAATTTCATTGTGATGGTGTGGCGTGTAATGGATTATTATAATAATAATGGTGACAATTGACGATTTAGCGATATAAAAATATAATAAGTATTACCTAGTAAACCTTCTAGGTATTTCAGTAGTATAGTACGGTATTGGTGTAAATGTAATATATCAAGACTACTCGTAGTACTAGTAGATATAAAAGTATTGATTTATTCTTACCTCGGCTCGGTTTTTTTCTATTTTTTATCTCAATATATCACTGAAAAGGGATTTTTATTTTATTCACACCATAAATAAGATATATCTTTTCTTTTATATCATAATATCATCTAATGTCGATCCAAGTGGTGCATTTAAGGACCTTTTCAAAGCATCAGTTGCTAGAGATCTGGAAACTTCGGGAGTTCTTATTCTAATGCAGGAGAAGGCATCTTTTATGGCTCGTTGACAAGCATATATAGAGTTGTATCCACCAGCTCGTTCAGAAACAGATGCTGATTTGACATTAGACAGGTAATTGTTTTTTGACAACTCGAGCTCAGATGGAAGTCTAGGACCACCCAAATCCATGTCATACTCTTTAAATACATATAGTGGACCCTCGGCTGCTTTTGGTATGGCGAGAAATGTTGATGAACTATTATTGATTCCTGAAGAAAAGTTATTACCACTACCACCAACACCAATTTTGATACCTGACGAGAAATTAAATGATTCTGGTTTTCCATTAGATGATACTCCATCTCCAGCAGTAGTAATAACTGAAGTTCTTAATGCTTTTAATATATCTCTTTCTTTCTCTTGACGTGTTGCATTTGCTGCCTCTGCAGATACTTTATGTGAGGTAACTATTGCTTGAGCATCAACATCAGAGAACATTAGATCATCGATGAGAGCTTCTTTTGTCTTTATTTTACGTAATTTTTCTTCTTTTTCTAAAAGTTGCAGCTCAAATTGACGTTGTTCAGATAGCATTCTCTCACTTTCTAAAATTCTTTCTAATTCTAACATTTCTGGACTTAAGAAATTTTTCGATTTTAATATTTGTTCTTCGTTTTCTTTTTTATATACTTCGATTTGTCTTTTTGTCTCGGTTATGTCAATATTATTCACTAGATTAAATACAATTGTCTCGACCTAAAAAAGTTTAAAAAAAAAATAAGACAAAATGAGTGTTTATCTTACATTCAATCAAAAAATTAAAAAATCTAATCATTTAATTTAGCTCTGACAAACTCACTTTCACAAGCTAATACATGTAAAAGCAAGACCAAAAATGGGATATTCGGAGCTAAATTAAATAAATCGATGATATATAAGAAAAGTGTCCTCTTATTTACCTCTTCTAAATAATCGTTATATTCTCGTAATGATTTGAAATCAGTTTCTTTCTTTGTATAATCTCTCATGATTTTCCTTCTGATTTCCATTTCTTTTTCAACAGCAGGATCCTACAAAATAAGTCTAGGTTAATAAGGTAAAAATCCATCTCTGTAAAACCAAATTTTGACCTCTATTTTCCAAGTGTATACATGCAAAATTGAGGTCTAAATCTGGTTTTACACAGCTTAAATGGACAATCGTTTCGTAAATGGCAATTTATTGTCTGTCAAGTCAAATGTCAACTTACTTCAAAGAGCTGGACACGAAATCCTGACCTACGTAAAGGTATACCGCATTCTGGACAAGCAGCAGATCCTACAAAAGAATAATAATTAAATAAAATTACCTACTAAAATTAATTAAAAATAGTTAAATTAATTACCTTTGATAAATAAGAGTTCAACACAAGTATCACATAATGCATGACCACACGAATTGACCATCAATTTCATGGCAGGATTTCGGTATTTCGTCGTCTTGCATCTTGGACACACTTCGTCCATATTGGAACCACAATTAACTAATTACAATTACAAAATTACAATAAAAATATAAAAAAATCGGTTTTATTTTATATTTTTATTTTATTTTATTTTTTTACAAATATAAAATATAGGTAGTTTCAAATCCGCAGAACACAAAAAACTTATTTTAGTTCAAAACGTCAAATGGTCATTCTACTAGTTATAGTGGGTGAATTGAGATCTTTTTATTTTTGAGATTTAGACTTTTTGTTTTAGTATTTTGGATTCCAAAATTTGGAATCCAAAATTTGGATTTGGATTTGGAATTGGTTGGAATTTATTAGATTAGATAGATTTTGTCATTGTTATTCTATTTACAATTTACAGGTCAAAATTCCCAATAGTTTTTAGAAAAATTAAGCCCGCTACACACTAGGTAAAGGGCTATATGATTAAAATAAAACTATTTGGTCCTAAAAGTGACCAAAAATATTTAGCTTGTTAAAGGTTCTTATTAACCTATAATGAGTTTTGAAATTTTAATTGTTAACATGTTTAAAGAACCTGTTTTTAGAAAAATTGCCTAAAATTGATACTTTTTAGGTCAACCTATTGGGGAATTGAACCAGAGCCGATAGCATCGATTACATGCGTTACAGTACTTGATAAAATTCTCAAATTTTTTTAAATTTTTTTATAAATCTTAAATTTCTAAGACTTGGGTGGATGCAGGTTCTTGCGGTGCTTACAATTTTCCTGGATTTTTGCAAAATGTTATCAAAAAAAGTCCTTTAAAAATTTTTGCATTTATTCATATTTCGGCTATTGGACTTACAGGTCGAACCTATGAAGGTACGGCCGAATTTCTCGATGAAAAAATGTCGAATTACACAATTACACAAAACCCGAGTGTAATTAAAGGCATTAAAGTTCGAATAGACCGAGATGCCTCAGCTGGCTCGACGGTACCATTGGAAAAAGCCAAAAATTTGGCTAAATTTCACAAAATCCCCGTGATGGTCCACATTGCAAAGGGTCCCCCTACACTTGAGGAAATTACACATTTTCTCGAGAAGGGGGATATAATCACACATGCATTTACTGGACAAGACAATAAGCTAGTTGACGATAATGGGCCATTGTCCAGGAATTGAGAAATAAAGGAATTATTTTCGATGTCGGACATGGATCTGGTTCTTTTTCTTTCAAATCTGCTCAAGGTAATTGTGCGAGGGAAGCGAGCACTTACTATTCAACCTTGCTTGCACTTTGTCCGTCTGTCTGTCCGTCTGTCTGTCTGTTCGCGGCATAACTCGAAAACTACTTGACCAATCTTGACCAAATTTGGCATGAAGGACCCTTATTATAGGGTCTAGTTGTGCATGCTCAAAAAAAATTTCAGATTGCCCCACCCCTTGGGGTCTTGAATACCCTTTAAATGTTCTCCATGTTAATCAAATGGGAAAAATCAAAAATGGGGTTTAAGTGGCTATAGTGGTTACCGATGACGGAAATTCCGAATTTGACATCCTCCATCTAACCAGAAAATTGACCGTTGACCCCGAAAAATTGGGTAACTTGAGAAGTTTTCAGCGTTTGCTCGCACAATTTATAATCAACTCCTAGTGAGTTGATTAAAGCTTACGATTAGTGTACATGACAAATATAATTACCAGGTCAAATAGGTCACATATTTTAAAATTTAGGTTTAATTGAAAATGGAATTTTACCTGATGTGATTTCGTCAGATATTCATCAAGGTAATTGCGAAATAATTGTAAGAATATATTTTCAAATATGTAGATAGTTTGATAATTGAAATTTGGCAGCCTGTTTTCGGATGAACTGAAAATTTGTGAAATTTTTTTAATCTACTCCAATAAGGTTTGAAATTTAAGTTTTTGAAAAATTTTAGTGTCAAGAGTAGGACCAATGTTTGATTTACCAACAACTCTATCAAAATTCCTATCACTTGGAATGAGCTTAGAAGAGGTCATAACCTGTGCTACTCTAAATCCTGCGAAAATTTTAGGTCAAGAAGATCAACTAGGTGTAATTCGTGAAGGGTCGGTTGCGGATTTGGCAGTTTTTGAATTGAAAGAGGGTGATTTCATTTTTAAGGACTCGGCTGATGTTGAAAGACATGGACAATTTTTACTTTCTAACAAATGTACCTATTTATTGATTAATTGACTTATTGACTTAAAATTAAAATATTTATACATTTACGGACATTTCATGTTTTATAGTGACATTGGTCAATGGTCAGGTCATGAAAAGGTCAAAAGAACGGCCACCACATTCATGGGTTTGGAGAGATTTGGATATCATTTCTGGATTTGGAGAAAAGTGCTAAAAATATTTCAACTAAAAAATTAGAGCCTACTTTTTTCATTATGGAAATTCTTAGTATTAGTCAGATACAAATAGTACCTACCCTAAATATAAATTATTAATAAACAAAATTGGTGAATTTCTAGTAAAGCCATCATTAATTCGGGTTCCTTCTGCACAAAAATCTCCATATAACTTATTCCAAATACATAAATAAAATATTATCTCTAAAATTCTTTTTATTTTAAACAGCATATATTTGTAATATAGATATATTAATATGTATGCATATATGGTATTGTATCTGTTTTGTAAAATAATACCATACTAACCTACATACCATATCTAAATAAATATAATACCTACCTAGGTATATCAATTTAAATTTTTAGTTTGGGTACCTATCTGATCATTAAATTGTTTTCTGTAATTATCTCTGTTTTATGTTTAGGATTTAAAAATAAATTCCACCCTAAGAATAAATTTGACCGAATTCTACTCGGCCCGGCCAATCGATCAGCGTGTTTTTGGCCAATACTAAACCTCCAATAACTAAAAATAGCGAACCAAATTACACCTACAGATATAATAATTTTTGTTTTTTAGAATCTCTACTATAAATTCAAATTTTTGTTCAAAAATAAGAAGTGGTTGGTTTATCAGTAAAAATTCCGTTAAAAATTTCCGCACTATTTTTATTAGGTAAATCTATAAGAAGTATGAATAATTTTGCTTTTTCTTGACAGTTTTGTTTGGGGATATTGTGTTCTTATTGTTAAACACAGCACAATGCACATCCTAATCTCACATATCGATAGATAATACCATATTATAGATCGTTAATCTCGATGAATTTGAAGACTTTTTTGAAGACTATGAATTTGAAGAATTTTAGAGTTACCTAGATGCTGGGCCTTTATTCAAGCAAAAATTGATTCAACCTGTGTATTTAAGAGTATACACATAAATAGTAGGTTTGTACCTATAATAAATTTTAATAAATGGGTCTTACCTTCGCACAAAACAAAAGCCCGCATTCTTAAATTTCATAAAACCTTTGCTCAGCTTAGATATTAAATATTTTATACATTTTTAAAAAATCCGAACCGAAATATTGCTTTGAAATCCAAATCTCAAAATCCGAGGCTTTAAATCTCTAACTTTAAGGTCTAAATTCGCCCTATTCGAACAGACAGACAGACATAAATGTGTGGCACTATAACCCACTATTTCCAACTTGCATTTTCTAAGAAAAGTAGGATTAATATTTTTTTAGTTGGACAATCGTAAAATCCATGTGCGATTCTGAATTACCACTTAAATTGAAATTAAATTTAGAAATACTGATACATAGTTTTTTATCTTATACATAGATAAGTACTTAATTATTTATGGTAAAAAGATATCAACTTGTTGATATTTGAAACAAAGTATTATGATAGAAAATTTGACTGCTTACTGCTTGCTTTAGTGAACAAAGACATAAAAAAATAACATTTTTTTTATCTATCCCTATTTTTAACTACTTTTAAAACTATATTGGCACACTTTGTCTTCGATGTAGGTAAATATAAGGGACTGGTCAGTTAGTCCACTGGAAATCTGTCCAAGTTTTTTTTAAAAATGTACACATCTTATGGTTAAAAGGCTCTAAGTTTAAAGAGTATTTTGGCTAGGGCGATGAAAATAATGACCAAATAAATTTAGAAATCTAAATATTAAAATGCTCCATATGAATCTATATAGGTAAGCAATTATTTAGAAGGTAGGCAATTTTTTTGTTAAATTTTGTGAATATTTTGAGGATTCTCTATATGTCCGAGTATCAGGGTGATTGTATGGAGTATATAAAGATGGGAAACAGACGGATTTCTTCACAAAGTCAAAGTCAAGTTCAGAATCAATCTTTGAAAACTTGAAATTTTTGATCTATATCCCTAACTAAATAAACTAACGTTAAACAAAATTATTTACCTAATACGAGTATTCCATTATAGGTAATTGAGATTTTTTTTTAAATATGGGAAAAATTAGTGTTTTATTTTTATTGGGTCTGGTGTTTTCTCAGCTTCCGGTTCGAGCAGAAGCTTTCATCAGAGGTAATAATCATTGTCAAAAACTTGTACTTATAAGATTTTAAGAAAAATTGATAAATTGTTTTTTAAAATCTACATATTCTTATCTTTGAGCATATTTACTAATTACATATTATATTAGTGGGGGCAAACGACTGTTTTTTAAAAATCGGTCTTCATAAGGACCCAACCTCCTGCAGCAGCTACTTTCAATGTAAGTCTATACAATAGTAATACTTATTACGATTAGATACTTGAACTCATTTTATTTCATTGATAGAATACAAATTACAAAATTTGGGTGAGATTTTTTAACGCCCTAGTGGAAAAATAAAAATCCGAGATAGCCAATCGACTCATTTTTTTATGCTGGTCCCGAATCTGAAAACATTTCTCCGGGCACTCGTCCCGTTCCAGAGATAATTGAGGTCAAAGGTCAAATTTGGAAATCT
>JAQIXA010004438.1:0-11379 GCA_034699045.1 Nanhermannia cf. coronata Gr-Ori-00579 | reverse complement strand
CCTCATTTTCGATTTTTCCCATTTGTTTAACATGGGGAACCCTTAAAGGGTCCCCTGACCCCAAGGGGTGGGGCAATATGAAATTTTTGTTGAAATGGCACATCGAGACCCTATGGGGGTCCTTCATACCAAATTTGGTCCAAATCGGTGCAGTAGTTCTTGAGTTATCCTATGGACAAATAGATAAACAGACAGACAGACGGACAAAGTTGAATAAAAAGTAACGCTTCGCTCGCGCAATAACAAAAATTTCCAAATTTTGAAAAAGAAATCTTTTTAAAGCACACGCGTATCCACCTCCATTAAAACCCCAATATGAACAAGGTAAAAGTAACTACTAATTTATCAATTTTGACAAATTTTTGTCATTTTTATGGATTTTGTATAAATATTTGTTTCAAGATCTTAATGGTGATCTGCACTTTGATGATGATGAAGTTTTCGTTTTGAAAACTTCAAAAAATCAGGATGAGACTCCATTACTTCCTGTAATTGTACATGAACTTGGTCATAGTAAGTTTTTACAAAAAGCTAGAGAAAAAAAAACTTTTAAAGTAATCTAGGTTTGGGTTTGGGACATTCGGAAATCAGAGAATCGATCATGTACGCCTTTATGAATCCTGAATATGATGGAAATTTCAAACTTCATCGAGATGATATTAGAGGAATTCAGGTTTAATTTTCAAAAAATTTCAAAAAGTTAATATTTGAATATTTATATAAAAGAACCTTTATGGAGCACGTAAAAATAAAACATCACCAAATAAGCCTGATCATGTCACAGAATTGGCAACTACGACCAGTCATGAAGATATTTGTAAAAATCCGAAATTTGATGCGATTTTGACCTTACCAGATGGCAAAATTTATGCTTTTAGAGGTCAGTTTCATTTCAGTATATCAAATTTCACTAGGCAGGGTACTACAAATAAATCCTATATTAAATCTTAAATAGAAATTTTATGAATTTAGATGGAGATTTTATAAAATTTGGCGAAATTCAAAAGAAAATTTCAGTAGAAGAAATTGATAAAATTGAAAATAGATTTCCAGGATTACTACCTAGTATTGATGGGGCTTTAAATTACAATGATTCAGTTTACTTTTTCAAGGGTGAAAATGTTTGGAAATTTACAGAATTTAAATTACAAGAAAATTACCCTAGAAAAATTTCAGAGGATTTTCCAAATATCCCAAATGACATTGATGGTGTTTTTAACTGGACTGATGATCAAAATATTTATTTTTTTAAAGGTATAATTATCACAAAAACCATATAAATGACAGCAATAGGTTAGAATATGTATGTACCTATTTAGATGACAAGTATTGGGCCTTTAACTTTATGAAATCTCCACAAGTTTCTGACAAATTCCCCCTACCCCTAAGTCAATGGACAGGGGTACCAAATGACATAAATGCGGTTTTTCAAGTACCAAATGGTCCCACTTTTTTCTTTAAAGACAACTTGTACTGGAAATTTGATGAAGAGTTATTTTCGGTAAGAAGAAAATATACTTTTTAGTGACAATTAGCAAAAATTATCAAAATATTTATTTAGGTCGTTAGTACAGAGCCTGCTTATCCTCGTCAAATATCTCATATGTGGCTGGGCTGTTATAATTTCAGACCTGAAATTAATGATCTATAAATTACAAAATTTTAAATAAACTAAAACAAACTATTAACTATACCTAGATAATACATGTGTATTAAAAAACTGGGTTTACAGACCGTGCTATTATATATAAAAATGGATAACCTACTACATTATTATACTTATTTAACGGTGGATTTTTGTACAATTTTTACAAGATTTTCAGAATAATAATCCTACGTTTTCAAATTATGAACAACCAAACCAAAATTTATCAACTGGTAAGTTGTCCTTTCCTGATTTGATAACCTATAATATCGAAATTTTAAAAAATCTGCAGAGTATATTAATATTGGTACTGATAGTAGGTACTTACAATATATTTTTTGTTATCAAATGTCCAGAAACTATTTCCTTTGAAAAAATAGGTAAATCCATCATTCAGGGATAAAATGGCTTCAATTGATCTTGATGGTACACCATTCCATGACGATACTCTCTTTGGATTACCTTTGAAATAAAAAATTAGCATTTTTCTAGTTTTTATTGAGATTCTCTAGTGAAATAATAGTTGTTTATCTAGGATTTCAAAATTGAAAATTGAGATAAGAATACCATGGTTTAGTATAGAATTAGTAAGTATGTAGGGTACTCTTACTTTGTAAATCAATCGGAGGATCCTCGAATGGATCATAAACCCAAAATTTGTCTTCTCTGAAAAAATACATCTTATCGTTGGGTTCCCAGGCAAAAGCTGACTCAATATTTGATGGGACGCCTTAGTTGAAAAAAATATCAAAATTTTTGGATATTTATCATTCAGATTGATTGAAAATTTCCAGTATGTAGGAAATATAACTATATGTAATACCTTACCTTCAAAATATTCTGTTAAATTTTGGGGATACCCAGAATCGATTTGCATATGAGTAGCTCTCCAAATTTTATTTTTCTACAAATTATTAAAAACAATAAAGTTCCAATTTGAAAGCATTTCGAGATACTACGGAGTATATGCCAGTAAGTAAGTAGAAATCCCATTAGATATGCATTTAGGTTATTTTTTGGCAAAATTTCGAGATTATAAAATACTTGTGTATTTACTTTTATAAAATAAGTTTTTCCATTCTTCCTACTTATAACTGCATCCAAATGATTTGGAATTGTTGGAAAAATATCGGAAATATTTCTTGGATATCCAAATGCTATTGTATTGTTGACAATTTTATAAATTTGTGATCCTACAATAGAAATGATACAATATTTAGTTTGATATCATATATTAGGTTATGTAAAATACCTTTAAAAGCATAAATGTGACCATCAGCTAACTGTGTTATTGCATCTATTCGAGGATCATGACAAATGTAGGTGTCTTTAGGCCCATATAATTGCTGATAAATTAAGTTTTACTTTGATTTACTAACTTTTTTATTAGTTGAATATCTTACTTGGATTCCTATAATATCGTCTTTTGTGATTTGAAAATCTGGCATGAAAGTCTTGTACATAGGGTCCATAAGGGATCCTTTCACCTCTGAATGCCTTAGACCCAAAGCATGGCCTATTTCATGTGAAGCAACTAAAATCTCAAAATATTTAAAAATTTGACAAGCTTAAAGGCAAAAGTAACCTACCTTGGAATAAATTTATCCCATAGGGTACATCGGCAGTCCAGTCCTCATCGCCATCCTTAAAATATTATAAAATTTATAATTTTTACTTATCTAATAGGTAAATGTCTTACTTACAAAGTGTATATCGCCTCCAAAATATGGGAAAAAACTATGAGCAACTGTACTGGAAAAAATAAAAAAAGTCTTTTAGGTAAAATTATATTTCAGCCTCTAGGTCGAATAGTCCAAGTACCTTACATATTATGTAGGGTATGTAGTGAAATGAGTAATGATTTGAAAGCTTAGAAATATAATTCATACCAATATTTCCCCTACCATCAAAGTTATCATCATCACCTAATTAGACATTATTTAAAAAATTATAAATTTATCCATAAAAATGAATTTTTGACTATTTTAAAGTAACAGTGACAGTAGCCAATTATACCATGGTCTCCACGCTCAAACCGGATATCAATATGAACATTTCCCCCGGTCTTTTTATGGTTGAATGTCAAATCGACAACTTTTTCCCATACTTCATAGTTATAAAAAATAATCGATATTAATTAGAAAAATTTGAAATTAGAAGTTTAACAGTAGGGTACCTATGCTATGTACCTTCAAAAGCTCTTGAAATTTCTCTGTCAACAATTTCTCTTGATAAATTGGCCGGATATTTGCTTATTCTATAGGACAAGTTGCGAATTTTCCATCTACTTCCTATACAAAAATAGTCAAAAAAACATTATAAAAGTTTTTTCAATTCTAGACAAACTAAGCAAAAACCATCGATTATTTATAAGTAGTATTTTTTTTAATTTCAAATTTTTCTTGGAATATCATGTGCAAAGGTTGATCTAATCGGTTCTTTACCAATATCTTGAAATTTTATCAGATTATAACTATAATCTAACAGTTTATTAAAGAACATAATCGACCAAAAATTGCCGATTTTGAGAAATTAAAGATGCAAATTTCTAACCTTCTAGAACATATCTTTTGGCCCGATGCTTTTGATATTTCAATTTTTTTCCAGATTCACAAAAATATCCAGAATTTGTCCGATTGACATTTTTCATCCATCCATATTTAACCAGATAATCCTATAAAGAATCATTAGTACCCTACTATAATCAAATAATCAAAATACTATTTACTTGTGGATTTATTGATGATTTTGTCTGCCTCTGGATTTGATTTAGAGGGTAAGCTAAGGCACAATTATCGACCAAAGTGTTCAAGGTGAAATAATAGAAAAACGAGGGAAAAAATACAAAAACAATAAAATAAATGCAAACTTTGCACATTATTATTTAGTTTTTTTCTGAAGAGCTCTCAAATCTACCTTTCTAGATATATTCTCTAGTTAGTATCACTTCAATTGTAATTGTAGCACTTCAATAAATACAATTTTTGCGATTATTTTTGAGATATAACATAGCTTAATGACTGACAAGGTTTCAAATCTACACTAGAATGTTATTGAGGACAAAGTTTTTATTTTTACAACTTGTCTTTAATCTCCAATCCAGTACAGTATAGGTATTTTTGATGGTACTTTTTTGAACAAAAAATAAGCAATCTTATCTTTTTAGGTTTTGTCAATAAAGTTGTACTCAATTAGGCGGTTATTGCATTCCAAAAGTATTACGAATTGATAAGATCTATTTACTCGTAAATTCATAAAATTAATAAAATTTTTATATATCTTTTAGATACAATAAAAATGAATAATTATTCAAATATTTGGATCATTTTAAGACTTACAAGGTAGTACAATAGATAAGTAGGAAATATACTCATAAGAAATACATTTAAAGTGATATTTAGAGCCAAATTTTACTAACTATTCCGCTGAAATTATTGAAAGGGGGGTTCGGGATTTGTGCATAAGAAATGCCAATACCTTGTTCAACACTTTTGCAATGCTGTATCGACGCAAAATTTCCCTCTGAATCCGAATATCATAATGGTTTTGGCAAATTCCATTGCAAACAGCTCCAAAACTGAAGCGGGAATATTCGAAAATCATAAAAAATCCTTATTATAGGTCAGTTTATTGATGACTTTTGAATATTCCCGCTTCAGTCTTGGAGCTGTTTGCAGCGGAATTTGCCAAAACCATTATGATATTCGGATTCAGAGGGAAATTTTGCGTCGATACAGCATTGCAAAAGCGGTGAACAAGGTATTGGCATTTCCTATTCACAAATCCCGAACCCCCCTTTGAATTTTTTAGAAGTTTCGAACGGCCCTTTTTCTCATATCTTATCACAATCACAATACTAGAACTTCAAATAAATGTACTTTGGCTATTTAAGTAAGTAATTCCGGAGATTTGTCAAGTTCGGTTAGAACTTTTTTTTTGAGCAAGGTTTTTCAACTTGAGGTTAACCTTGTAGTAGGTCGAATTTATAAAAGGTATTTTATAGTATAAGTACTAGTATTATAGGTACCTTCTGATATTTTGTAGATTGTAGGTAATTTAATCTTCGATTCAAATCAAATATCAAGGAATTTTTCTCAAGTTTTATTTTTTATATCGATTTACACTTTACACTAACTCTAAAAATCTTAAAAGAAATACCTACCTTTGATTACTCTATCAGTAGAAGTAATGCGAATTTTCGACAATAATTTTTGCAAAAAATAAAAAAGATTACATTTTTGCAGATTTGAACCTTTGAGCAAAAGTTTTCAAAATTCTTATTGAATTCAATGATTTACAATAAGTGAAATATTTAAATTTTTTAATATCATTACTAGACATGGGCATAGATATGATAATCTTAGCAAGCTAACTTAAATAGCTGTAACAGATAAATAGTCAGAATCTGTTGCAGATATTGGATCATCAAACTTAATTACATAAATACAATTTTATGACGTTCAATTAAAGACACGATTTTTTCAAAATTTTGAAACTTTAGCATTTTTGAATCTGAAAATGTCTAAAATTTTGAATACCTATATCCAAAATTATGCCAAAATACCTATTCAACATTTGTCTTTTTAAAAGTTTTTTAAAAGCATTATTGGATTACCTACCTATAGTTATTGACAAATAGAAATAACTCGAGTATTTAACCTAAAGGTGTATTAGTCATCAAAATCAAGTCATCAACTTTTCACGATTTCCTCAGTTCTTCAGTTCAAATCCCCATTGAAAACTGAAAACTCATCATAAATCATAAACTTTTTGAAGTACTAAAGTACCTGCTTAAAGCAGGTGGAGGTACTACCTTAAATTTCCAGCAAAATATTTTGATAATCAAATACCTACGAGTATAACAAACACTTTCCCACAATACTAGCTGATTTAATGATATACAATAAAATAATGAGTTTATCAGTCTTACCATTCATTCTTAAAAACAAAAATAGTTAGGTTTAGACACTTGTAAATCAATTATAAAACAATCTAACTGTACATTAATACATAAATACATAAAGGGCTTTGATCTTTACTTATTGTATTTCCTCAGGCATATCATCAAGTAAAATTAGAAAAAAATGGCTAAATATGCACCCACACATTTATAATATTTGAGATAGGACATTAATAAATATTTGGTAATTGGAAACCGGTCAAAATATAACAATTGATTTGGCAATAATTATTTGGGTACTATTATATTAAAACAGTTCTTTAAAAATGCAAGATATCGATATCAGTAATAGTGAAAATTTGCCAATTTTTGCCTTTTTTGAAACCTAGCTGGTTATATTTCAGTATTATATTTCAGATTTCAGAACTATACAGACTAGCTAAGAGTTTTTCAAAAAGTCTTTCAAAAATTCTCAAAAATTTTGACAAGATCCGTATTCTGGTCTGAAATTGAGCTTGTTTTCAATTTTTAGAAAGGGATTTTAAAGGATTTTTAAAGGAATATTGAAATTTTTTGAATATTTTTTGATAAAAATTAAACGACTTTTAAATTATTTTTTAATCAAATGGTAAATTTTGACTTTTGACTTGAGCTGAGCTACCTTTTGACTTGAATTTATATCTAACCTAATTGCCATTTAAAATTTAAAATTGACAAAACTTTGTCAAAAAATGCTTAAAGTTGTAAGTTTGAATAATTCTTAAATTATTTTTTTTGAGTTGGTGTATTTGATTTCAAAATGTAACTAACTTTAAAAAAACTTTTTTAAAAACCTACTTATTGATTTGCCCTTTTTCAATTTTTTCAAACTGACACTTGACTGATAGGTTTCCCTTTTAATATGTACTTGTACTCATGTTATGAATAGTTTACCTTTAATTATCTAATGATGGTAAGTAGTTGGGTCCTAAACAAAGGTGAAATATTATGCATCATCAATGTACCTTTGTATTATTCTACACTACAGCTACAGACTACAGACTACAGATTACCTATGCCTATACCTAATACCTATACTAAAAGCAGTAGTAAAACTAGTACTAGACTTATAGTTAGTACCTCTATAATACTTTACTGTATTACTAGTTAAATCTCATAGTAAACATGCTTTAAATTGGTAAAAACTAAAACCAAAAGTTAAAGTCAAAGCCAGTAGCGCAAGCCATATACAAAAGCATACCTAACATATCATATTATTATACACTTTAGATCAAATCATTTCATTTCACATTTCGAGTTCGATTCGCGAACATAATAAATCGCAATGTTCCCCACATAAATTTGCAAAAATAAAATAAAAATCAAATTTTTACTAGCAAATAAGCACCTTTACACAAGTATATAAACCTTTTTTTTTATTTTCATTTTATTCAGTTTGCCCACTAGTTTTACAAAAGAAATCATATCCTAGAAATCCTGAAATCCTGAAATCCTGGATTTTGAAATTCTGAAATCATACTACTAGTACTGTACACCCTACCTACATATGTAGTATAAAATAAAGCAGTTTTTTTTCGCCTTTTTTCTCAAGTGATTCAGTTTAAGTTTAAGTATTGATCTCGGCCCGAGTTCTGAATTTCTGAAGAATCTGCAATCTGTTAAAATTCTGCTGGTTTCTCCATAGTCCATACCATATATTGTAGTTCCGCATTTTATATTTATTATTTACTTTATTTTGATTATCACCATTCATTCACTATAGTACCTACCTAGTAGTGTTATAAAAAACCATGAAAAAGTCTTTACATAATCAAGGATCATCTACATCCGGTGACCAATATGTGGACAGTACATTATCACATTTATACCTTAGACATAGGCCACAAACAACCACTACTCCAAAAAGTGTGAAAAATGTTACAATTTTGATATCGATGACCCTGAGTATTATCATTTGTATTTCTATTTTATCATCATCGAGCTGTTCTGCCGCCCCCATTGAATCAAATACAGGTGCTATGGTATGTCCCATTTAAAATTCTATAATTATTTTTTACACCTAATATCAGTTTATTGAATGTCAGTAGTCTAATGCCTAATCTTACATAAATATTGACTCTTTTTGCTCTTAAAACCTATTTTCGGTAGTTTTTTGTACTTGATACATAATTAGTATCTACTAGTACTAGTAATGCTATAAGTACTCGTAGTAGTAGATATTTTAGTAGATCTGATTAATTACTTTTTTCTAATTTCATGCTATACAGAAAGCGGATTTTGAGAAGGTACAATTGACCAATACCTAAATATTTATTGCCCTTTTTTTTGTTACTTTTTTGGTTTTAGTAACTTGTAATATCCTGAAGATTAGAACAAAACAGAGTCTTATATATTATGCTATACTAGGATGTATGATTCATTCAAAGCATTTTGGATTTAGTTTCGAATTTCCAGATAGTCCTTATCATCTATTTTATAGCAATTAGCTTAGAATTAGAGCTGATAATTCAATTATATTATAAATGTCAAACGTCAAACTAGTGTAGATCATAAAATACATAATTCAATTTACAAGAAAAATTTATCAGTTCTTATAAATCTACATTGTAATTCTACAGAACGTGACAAAATCTGAGAATTTAAAAAAAACAAATCTTTCAAAATCAAAATTTCCATTAAATTTAACTGGCTAACCAAGCTTAGAGCCAAGCTAATAATGGTATTCTTATCTCAATTTCAAAGAAATCTTTGTTTTAAGTCCATTTGACAATAGGGTAGGGTACTAGAAATTTGATGAGATTTTAAAATTGTAAATTGTGATAGGAAAAATGTAATTTTTTAATATTTATGAATCTCTTATTTATGATTATCCGGCTTCAAACTTAAATTTTTTGTCCTGTCAAGTTGCTGCTAAATATGCAGTATTTTAAGATTATTTTGAAGTTTATCTCTTACTTACTATATAGTAGGGTATACTATAGTACAAGTACAAGTCAATGTACTTTTACTTCTTTTGTTGAGATATGACTCTTAATACTTTACAATCGTATAAGTCTAAGAATCTTATACTTTTGGTACATATATATCAGTACCATAAACTTTAAGGTACTTTTAACTTGTCAATTTTTTTACAATGGGATTGACAGCGGGTACACAAACATAAATACATAAACTATTTATTACTCATCCTTTAAATCAGTTAAAAATCCTTAAATACTTACTAATAAAGTAGAATAAATCAGATTGATTCATTCAAATATATCTACACAGTACAGATACTAGTACTACAGTATAGTACTTGTGTATTTGTACATTTATCAAGTTTTGAAAGTTTATATTAAAAATATCTGCATGAGGAAATGTAGGGGCATTCCCCATTCTATTTTTCTAGTCTAGTCCAAAATAAATAAGTATCTAATAAGTATAATATACATATGTGTCTAGTATTAGTAACCTATGTATTGTATATGTGTATGACATGATTTAAATGGATATTTGGGCTGGGACATCAGATGAGTCATACCATAAACATATGTAGCGAATTTCGCAAAAAAATCTGCATGCGAATTTTGCTTGAAATTCAAATGCACTTGTACTATAGTACAGTACTTTAGTATAGTAAAAAGTGAGACATTTTTGAGATTTAGTTTTTTAAGCTACTAGGAATATAAGTACTATACTGTAGTACTACTGCATAATTTTTATAAAACTTGTATTAATATTAAGGTAGTTTCTATCTAGGATAGGATAGGATAGGTAATATGATTATTTACCGGTTTTCACTTCAAAAGTTCTTGATCTTCAAGTATTTTATACTAGATAAGATTATACATGTAAATGTAAGGTATTCTTCGAGTATCCTACTATAGGACTTAGGATACAATTTTACAAGTATTATTATGATGAATCATCATTTAAAAGATTCATAGACAACATTTATACATTTATGTTTGGGTTAGGTACAATTTCTCATGTTAATATTCACACATACTCAAAAGCAATGGATACTCGACTCATGAATTTTTAAAGCAAAATCTCATATCCAAATCCTCATATATTAGAAAACCAAAAAAAAATTTCAAATTCAAGTTCGTGTGTATTATACGAGTATTCAAGTTTTTTAAATTCTCATATCATAATTCATTATGACTTTTTTGGTCAAAATTTTCAATAAAATGTCTCAATTTCGAAAATATCTCATCTGAAATTCTTAAAAATCGTGAAATTTTTCAAGTTAGATTACTAATTGGCAGTAGCTTACTTACAAGTTAAAATCAAACCAAAATCAAAGTCAAATTTTTGAAAAAAACATTGGAATTCTCAGCTCTTTTCTAATTTAGATATATATGAAATTGAAATGCTAAATACCTAAGTACAGGGATACTTTTGAAATAATTAAATAAGCAAAATATCCCTTTACTTGTGAACTAATGTACTTAAAGTAAGTACTTTTGCTCTCTACTTTTATTTATTGTTCAGAGTATTTTATTATTTACAATACAAGTAGTAGATAGAGAATAGTATGTAGAATACAAATTTGAACTAGCTTTTAAAGCTTAATCATCTCTTTGGTCTTGAAAATAAAATATTATTATTTATGCATGCACATCTCAATTATCCTATTCATTTGATCTCCATACTACATTATCTGTAGTATATTATGCACAGAGGCTAATTTACTTTAATTATGATAGAATTTGAATAATTTAACAGAAATAGATTCACAAATGTGTATCTATTTCAAGACCAGTAGATATATAAGACCCAGCGAGAAGGAGAAAAAGAGTGTTCCAAAAATGTAGGGATAATTTTACTCACTGTCGCTACTCTCAGC
>JAQIXA010004437.1:0-11379 GCA_034699045.1 Nanhermannia cf. coronata Gr-Ori-00579 | reverse complement strand
TGAGAATCTGAAAATGTAAATAAAAAAAATTTTGTTTTAATTTTAATTTTCTTTAGGTTTAGAGTTTAGACAAATATAAAATACAAGCTTTTTCGAGTAACAGTATATACTATTTACTATTAAGAATAATAAAATGATCATGATGTGTTACTTACTCCAATTCTAATTTTCTTTTAGCCTCCTTTTCTTTATCCAATTCAGCGAGTGCTCGATCTCTCTCAGCTGTGTCAATTGCTTTCAAATTCTTTACATATAAAGCACGTACATCTTTTTTAGAAGCCGTATCATTGCATTGTGGACATCGAGAATCATTCTTCAACCATCTTTCAATACAATGTTTTCCAAAAATGTGACCACATTTGAGACATGATATCTTATGATTTCCCGAATTCGCATATGGCTCGTAACATATTGAACATATAAAGCCATCCTCATCTTCATTGGACACACTAGATGATTCTAATAAATACATTTATATTTTTATAAAATAAATGAAGTAAATAATAAATATTAGGTAAAATTATTTTAGTCTAAATAACTATTTACTAACCTCTTTTTTGTGCTTCAGAAAGCTCTTCTTCAACTAATTCCAAATCAAGTGGCTCATTTTCTGATTCAACTTGTTGCTGAAACTCGTTTTCTAATTCAACTTCATCCTGAAACAGATCATCAAAAGGTTCGCTGGATGAAGCTCTGTTTGGAAAAGTGAGAGGATCGAAACTAGGAATGGACTGTGGTGGAGGTTGTGGTTGTGGTGGATTAAAATCTTCATCAGAATCTGAGTCGGAAATTTCATTAGAAGAAGTTCCATCATCACCATGAATGACGAGAACAGCGTCAGAGTGTATACCGTTCCTTCTTTGATCTCTCAACCTAGACCACTGTTCTCTTAAATTGCTACCTTCACTGGTGTTAGAATGCACATCGTCATCGTCATTTATTTCGCCACTCCCCGCTATACCACCAGTGAAGATTATGTGTTCTTCAAACATATTATGATTAGGATTTGCATCCAATGATGAGGCTGGTGAAGGGGTGTCAAACCTCATTCTTCTTCTTGGTGGCTCCGAATCAGAGACATCAGAGTCAGAATCGTTTCTGTTTCTACGTTCATCTTCGCTGCTTGTCCCACCATCAAGTAGCGCATCAGCTAAATTGTCGAGATCTGACATTATGTTGGAAAAATCTGCAAAAAATAATAGAATTTTTATAATTAATTTTTTTTAAACTTTTTGTCTAAATAAAATAATATTCTTAATTCCTACGCTATTGATTATCAAGATAAATAATATCTGTTATGTATCTTCCTTAATCCTTTCCTTTTTAGATTATAATAAATAATACTCATTGAATTCGCCTAACAAATACGGTTCAATTAATATATATTCCTAAAAATATAGTTTGGCTATCATTGTATGGTTAATGGTCACCATCCTAGGTGAGACGGGAGTAGAGCCACCATCCTACACGTTACGTTTGTTAATTTTAATCGTCAGATCCAGATCAGATAATTAGATTCTTATGTTGTAGCTGCCTTCAGTTCGGCTTTCAAAATTAATTAGGTACCCTACTTATACAGATAATATGTACACAGTACACAGACTGACAATGACACTGGCAAGATAATGGTGGTGATAAGTGATAAGATAATATAATAATGATATTTGGTCTAAATTTGATTTGGTAGCCAATCAGTGTATTCAGTGTAATTAGTAAATTAGTAATAAGAATAAAACAAAGTATCCATCATTATTTATATGGTAATGTAATTGTAATTGTAATCGACTCGATTTCGATAATCGATTAAAATCTATCTATTCTATCGTTATATTTAATTTATGCTTATTAAATGCTTATTCTTATTACACGCTTAATTATATTGAGTGAATATTGAGTGAATATTGAGTGAATTGATTACGATATCGTAATCATCATAGAAGGTAATAACTAGTAAAAGTAGGTACATACCCCTAGTGTATTATAATTGTTATATTTGTCGTAAAATTTAAAGTAATCTAGTTAGTTTCAATTAAATCTTAAATTCTACTTATATATCTTAAATGCAATGCCCTTAAATAAGGGCATTAATTTTTTTTATAATATTATAAAAAAAATAAACAAGAAACTTTGCATATATCGATAGACATCGTCGAGCCCTTCTAGTATTCAAACAATTAACTCAGCTCTCTGGCTCTTATTACAAGCAATACAAACAAGTATCAAAGTATAATCACTTTTAAATTATTGAGCTCTATTAAGCTCTATCAAGTTACTAAAATTGAGGTAAAAATTTGGAATTTTCAGAGCCAAATCTAATACTACAGATATACATATAGCCAAAATTACATTTATGAAATAACATAATGTCATATTATTATGTTATAGTAATTATTATAGTAGTCTTATTAATCTTACCTTAATTTAATTTTGATGGTTTTGGTCTTTATTTATGCTTCGGATTTACATTTACTGTAAGTTTACATGGCAGGCAAAACTGACCAATTTGAGCCTTCATTCATTCATTGTTCAACAACCAGCCTTCAACATGCAGCAGTAGTAGCAGTACTTCTCGTTCAAAATTACTATTACTTCCAGTTAGTTAGTTGAACTTGAACTGAAATCAATTTTAACAAATATTAATGTAAATCAACCAAAATTTTTAAAAGCAAAATTATGTAACTAAACTACTAATATGAAAATTCAAGTTGACGATAGGTATAACGTGTAGACAAGTTAATTCTATAATTACAATTAAAATTAAAATTATAATTGATCGTTAAAAAAGCAAAGTGTCGATTCGATTTCGATTTCGATACTGTACTTTGTACTTACCCAGCGCAGCTAAGCTGCATTTAGATTTTAGTAAAAAAAAAAAAAAAGTGTGGTAGGCAGATCGAGCGAGGTGTCAATCAGATCAGAGATCAGATAGGTGATGTAAATGTAAATGTAGATTAATTGATTTTGATTGATGATTAGATTAGGTTATTTTTTATTTTTTTTCTGAATAGATAATTTTTATTTTGTTTGGGTAATAAAAATAAAAAATAAAAATGCAAGCAAGCAAGGAAAAAGAAAAAATGTGAAAGTGTACGTTTTTCAATATAAACCGGGCTCAGAACTAATTCTAGTAGTAATAGTAATATAGTAGGTTTTAGTTAGGATATTTTGGTTTTTCAAATTAAAAAAAGTTAGGTATTTATTAATTATCAAATAGAATCAAAATTAACTTAACTTATTAATTTATACATAAGAAATTAGTGACAGTATATATGGCCAATGGCCATTGATTATCTATAAAATTAAAATTGCCATTAATTAAATGTGTTTTAAGTTCTAAAGTGGGTAGAATTCGAGTTTTGAGAACTTTAGTTTTTTTTAAATTTTTATATTACTAATTATTAATTAATTAACATTTTGCCATATTATTATCATTTTTTGTCTCACATTAGCTTTAAGTCTAATAAAGTTGACAAGGTCAAAGTTTTAGAATCATCTTAAGGTACTTGACAAGTACCTAGTACCTACCTACAATTTTGAGTTTTGGTTATTTTAGTTTAACAATATAAATAATCCAAGTCTCTATATAATCATAATCATCAACTTAAACTTAAAAGATAATTTTTTATCAATCACTGGTAATTAATAATACCTAGCTATTTATTAGACAAGGAAGTACAACTAATCCTAAGGTTAAGTTATGTGGTAAGTTTATTTTATTTATTTAAAAATTAACTTATATTTCTTATTAATAGGTAGTGTCAATCAAAATCAATACTCCTTTCCTTGTATTTTTAGGTTTTTGATTTGAGCCTTTGGCCTTTGAAGTTTGAGTAAATAAATGTACCTACCTATATGATAAACTACTAAATAGGATCTGACCTTGACCTGCTCAAAAATCTTGCATGACATTTTCAAGTTGAAGTGCACTGTTGTCCAACAATTACTGAAGGTGAAAGTTTCCACCATTTGATGCCAGTACTTTACTTTACAAGAGGAGATTACCTAATTAATTGAAAGATGTATGTGGTAAGCTGAGTATAAATTATTTTATAAAATTATAATTACATATATTAGGTATTTAGTCATTATAATTATTAGTTACATACCTCTAGAGGTATGTACTATGTATACTATTTTAAAAAGTATTTTATGAAGTCGGGTCGGGGTGGGGTGCTTATTTTGATATGTATCATAAAATAATTTTGTATTCAGAGAAGGTAATATTGGTCTTGGTCTTGTACTACTACGATTATTCTGCTCTGTTGATACATAGTATCATTTAAATTTAAATCCCTAATAAATAATTTTTACTTTTTTATGGTTTGATAAACCCTTTTATTTAAAATTACTTAAAATCTCAAATAACTCAAATCACTTATTTTTTTAAAGGAAGCAAGGAGTCAAGAGACAAAATTGCGCTTACGATTACATTACGAATTACGATATCTATAATCTCGAGATCATCGGTTTTATTTATTTTGTAGGTTGTAAGTTGTAGGTAGATTACAAAAAAAAGGAATTAGGTAGGTATATTTTTTGCATTTCTTTTCATTTTCCTGCTTATATTGAATAGCATTTTCCGGTAGGTCGGTAGGTAGGTACAGATATAAGGTATAAGGCAATGTAATATAATATTTTATTTAAAATGTAGATCGTGTTTTCTAAATAGGTAAATAAATGTAAATAGTTAGTAAGGTTAGACATTTTTGTAGAGGTATTTTATTGAAGCTCATATCTCATGGACATCTCCTGAGGGTACTTTTTAGAATTCTGACTTTAAATACGGGTTATATCTTATGTCTATATGTCTTTATATTTATCCTATCGTTAGTTATACATAGGATAAAGGTATGTTCACCAATAATAGTGTTTGAGTGAGGATATTGGGGATATTTATATTTATTTTTAGTAGTGCAATAAGATGGTTCTATTTGCCAGGTTTTCGGTTCTAAAGGTAGGTAGGTTTTAAATGTACATATAATATCTATGCACATACCATTGTACATAGATCTGGAGTTTGATACCCCAGGGATCAATATAAGCTTACGATTCATGATACGATACGATTCAATGACGACCAAAGAAATTCTAAACTGCCGGTGGTGCAGAAATTACAGAAATCAATTTGGTCTCATTTCAACAATTCTTTCTCCTGTTTCAACTTTTTACCTGTAAAACTCCCCCTTTAATAACTTTAAAAATAGGTACCGTGCCTAATAGCCTAGTACCTAGCTATCTCTGTCTCTAATTGTAGTTATTGCAGTCGAAGTACAGATACATATTGACTAAATATTTACTAATTTAGTTATAATCTAAATTATATTCTTTAATTTCTTTTGATTTAAACGCCTAGGTACCTAAAATAAGTCTTTCTAATCTTATGTATGTAGTTGTTGTTGTTTAAACTTTATGGTATAGTAAAGTTTAATGCCAAAAGTCAAATATTCATGATTCATTTCTCAACTAATTCTAAGATACTTTTCTTTATTAATAAAACATTTACTTTGTCATTCTTTTACCTACATTTTTTTGTCTAAAATATTGATATTAAAGTATAAGTTAGAGTTAGATTGACAAATTCAAAGGCAAGGCTAAGGCTAAAATCATTAATTTTAATTAAAAATAAGAGCAAAATTATTTTTATATCACTTTTTTGTTATTTATTTTCCATTAAATAAATGCATTACAATTTCTCAATGTAGGTCAGATGATCAAATTCAATATTTGGGGTTTACTATCTATTATTAGGTTAGGAATAGGAATAGATAGCCAAGCACCTATATACCTGCTACCTTAAAAAATAAAAATGCCTTTATTAATAAATGGATAAATTTTAAATAGAATGAAATAGAAGAATAAGAATACAGAAGGAAGTTCTATACTAGATGATATCATGCAGTGTTAGGCGAGATACATGAAAAATTACACTGTACATATATCTTTATACAAATAATAAAGTTTAACCTCTTTTTTTAAAAATATTTGCCGAATAGTGTTTCGTTATCGATTTTTAAAAGTCAAAGGGTAGGTTAGGTGCAATGAAATAATGAAACAAAAGCAAATTTTAAAGATTCTATGATATTAATAAAATAACATCAAGATTCTTCATTTTAAAAAATTTATCTACTACCTACAGTAAAATATTTTCAAAATAGCTGTATATATCTTAGGCCTTAGGAATACTATGTAATGTATTTGTATCAAGTATCAAGCAAAACAAGATATTTTCTATTAGGTACATTACCTAGTAGTAGTAGCCAGTAGCAAACTTACATCCCATAAAGGCTTATTCTTTATTATATGAAATCATAAGATTACCTAGATTTTTGCTATTTTGTATTTGTAGAAATATATCTGTATTCGATGAGAATCGAGTAAAATAAAAACTATAAGGCTAGTAAAATAAGGTAATAGTATCAGTAATGTTATTATAAAATTCTACGTTATAAAATCTCTTTCTCAAGGTAGAACATTTAAGTATTGCACACCTTACTTTTACTTACAACTTACGACCCACGACTACCTATACCTATTGTTATTACACCTATCACCTACGTGTTTTTTAATGTGCACAATTTTTATCGGCTCTTTTCACAGTCTCAATTGTCTGAGCAATGCGAAAGCGAAAATCCGAGAAAGCATTTTATCGGTTTGAAATCGGATTCAGTATATTTCTACTAGTTGGAAGTGAAGGATTTTTCTACTTTTGTCTCTTTCCCTCGATTTATTTCTCTATTTCTCTATTTCAATCGTTCCCAACTCTCTAACTAGGTATATACTCTTATAAAGTTTTTTTTATTATGTATTTTGAATTGGATAAAATTGATTATAAATAGAACTATTATTGGTAGACAGAATAATTTTTACTAATTTTGTTAGCTATAGGTAATTTCTTTATTTTATATTTAAGGCTTCAATTTTTATTTTTAGTTATATAAAAATCACTTTAAAACAACTTATTTATATTCTTGAATTGTTTTTAGCTTTAATTGAAGATTTACTGCAGTTGGAAGGCCAGAGCCAGATGCTAAAACCTGGATCAGACAATAATACTGATGATAATATGCCAAAAAATGAATATAAGATTTATTGAATCATGAGGTTTAATAAACAAGAACTTCAAACACTAGCTTTACAATCCGCACACAATTTTGAGAAACAAGGTGTACTAGTGTAAGTGAAATGAACTGTTATTTATATCTAGCTAGTTTATTAATCTAGTTTATTAATCTAGTTTATGATTTTATTAATTTAATATATAAATTATAATGTTTCCATAATATACGCATTTTGATAGCTTGCCGCCTATTTTATTTTAATATTCTAATTTACCTTTACTTTACTAATAAAAATTTATCATTTTAGATTAAGAGAAAAATCTGAGTCTTTCTTCAGAAGAACCGAAAGTAAGTACAATTTACAGCTTTATTATTGATCTCTTTGTAGAGTATAAAAATGGTACCGATTTTGAGATTATAGTTTTAGTTTGTTCTGCTGTAGTATTAGAATTTATTAGACAAATAGAGCCGAATGTAATACTGATATAGGTAGTAAAAATTTCCTATTAGAAATATTAGATACATAGCTACTTATCGTTAGTTATCGCTAGTACGTAGTACGTACTATGTATACACATATATTGTGGAGTGTGCAAAAGTTTGAGTTTTACTTTTAAATTTAAATCCATTGGTAGTATTCAACCCATTCAAATAATATTTCAAAAAAGTTTTCTAATATCCAAATTGATACATTTTTATCCTTTAAATATACAGTATAAATAGTTCAGAGTAGTATAACATAAACTAGTACCTACATATCTCCATTATCTTCTACAGAATACTACTAGCTTCTTATTTCATTTTTTATTTATGCATCATTTATTCGTTTTTTATAAAAAAAAACAAAAAATTGATTTGAGATAGAAGAATATTTGCATTTTGCATGAAGGAATATTTATCTACTTAAAAGGTACCCTGACCCTATCTGACTTGCAAGAAACGTGTATCTTGTAACTACTATTTATAACTACTATTTTTAAGTATTTGTATATAAATGTTAAGATTTTTTATTAAGTGCAGTTTGTCAAATATCGCATGTTCAGCTGAATTTTTTATAAATATATACATAGTTTATATATTATATTAACTAAACCTACTTGTGCATATTTGTATAATACACTAGATAATATATAGTACCTACTGTACCTTTTTAGTCGATGAAAGTGAAAGTTACCATAATTGCTCCATCATGCTTTCTTTCAACTTCTATAATTATCTTGAATTGTAAATTGTAAAATACCTCAAAGGATAGTTAATGAATAGGTTAAGATATTAAACATTATTTTTATTTCAATTTCTCTTCTTTTGGTTCTTTATTAAAAAAGGTTCCTAAAAATTTGGTCAACACTACGTTATATTTTTATATACCCTACTAATGCCTAGCCTAGCCTACTATTTTAACTTGGGTAATGGTAATACCTAGGTATATTGAGTTGAGATTGAGTTGAGTCTTTCTTACTAACAATTTACAAAATAGGAATAATTGTACCTAATATAGACTTTTCAAGAGAAAGTAGAATAAAATTGAGTTTCTTTTTAAATAGGTAAGGAGTAAGGTATGCATCGCATAGTGTGAATTATACAAGATGGCCCATAAAAAAACCCCGTTCTTGAAATATTTAAAATCAAAAAAAGTTCGGGGGTTGTTTCTGGGCCACCCTGTATACATACAGTATATCGATAGTAGGAGTAGGGTAACTATATTTTTTAATTCTGGAACAAGTAACAAGGAATAGAGTTTAGTATGTAATGTATGGACGAAGAAAGTTTTATATATTTCATATTCATATAACATGGGATGGGATAAAATTTAAAATCTCGGGTTTGAACATTTTTATAACTTTCACTTTAACAGAGAACGGAAAGAAAGAGAAAGAAGAAAAGATCAAATCAGATAGCAAAACCAATGTGAAAAGAAAATCAAGCCGAGAATCCTTCAGTTGTGTTTCTTCACCAAGTTCACAAGGTATCACAATCCACCAATATAAAATTCCACCACTTAATGTGCTAAAAGCATTGCGAATATCTAAGGATAGTCTAATTTATTTACTTACAATTAGAATATTACGATATCTTACTAAACTACATACTTTTAAAGGAATATTTTTAAAGAGATGCTATTCGCTGGTTGTGGGAAGTTACTAATTATAATAAATAAGATGTTATAATTACTATAATACATAGCCTTAACTTACACTTGCGAGACGATAATATAATAAAATAACGATAGATAGGATAGGGTACTTTAAATTTTACATGACGTTTATTTGTCGATTTTAGGATTTCAAAAATTGAAAACTATGAGCTTTCTGGATAAAAAGAGTTTTTTGGCCATTATATTATATGGGGTTTAAAAGCCAAATACCTACACCCTTTGTGAATTTTTCAAAGGTTAACTTACAAGACTTACCATTAGCCGTAGATGACATGACTTACCTATACGTACTAATAACTTTAACGGTTAATTAAATTTTGTAGATTTTACTTACCTTCATACTGATAATAAGGTTAGAAAATACAAAAAGTTTAAATTAAATTACCTTACATTCTTTTTTAACTTGGTAAAATAATTAGATTTTCAAAAGCGAGATTATTGATTCATAGGCAAGAATTTTTGCGATCCGTTATAATTTAAATTCTTTCTTTTTTATATTTTTTAATGATTTACTTTTGTTGAATTAATTTCTCTATCAAAAGTTTAAGCAAGTGTCAAGGGCAAGTAGATATGTCTATTTTTGTTAAATACTGATATTTAAGTAGGGTACAGATATATTAATATTATAGCTTGTAAATAGTGCCTTACTTGAACAATTGCTTTGCCTTTTCTCAAGATTCTTGATATTTTATAAAGGTATTGAAATTTGTTAAGCTTTTATTATGAGCATGAGCATGAGGAATGATGGTATGCATTATGCACGCGAAGCTAATGATTGTGGTAGTATCTAATAAGTACAATTATTATTACAATTCAATACAAATACAAAATTTATACCAAAGTAAAGTTATGATTATGTAGATATAATAGTTAATCATTGGTACTTATTACAATTTTATATATTTTAAAATATGTTTATGCTTAGCATCTACTGAACGAAGCAAGATAAATGAAGGTTTAAACTTTATTTTTTAGATACTCAAAAATGGTTTCGACTATGTGGAAATCTTTTGTTTTATCTAAAGTCGAAAGATCAATGGTCAGAACCTTCTGGTAGGTGTATTCAAATTATTCTAGTACAAGCATTACCTAATATTCTATTATTTTTTTAAATATTATAATAACTTTTAAAACTATTTTAATTTACAGGAGTTATTGTTCTTGAAAACTGTTTGATAAGATTAGATCCTAGACCACCCTCAAATCAGCCTGGATTTCACTTTATAATTAGTAAGCTACTATTAGTTTATATATTAATTATACCTACGAGTATATATACTCTTGTCTGCTTACCTGTTTCCTAATTTACTTCTCGACAACATTTTATTTAGGATTTTTATTATATTAAAATAAAAGGTTTTGATGGAGGTGGCTATTATTTGTTAAGTGCGGGAAGTGAGACTGAAAGAAATTCCTGGATGGAAGCTCTATCACAATCAAGTTTCTCAAATTTGAGAGCAAAAGCTCAAAACTTGAAAATCCAAATTCAAGAACGGTTGAGTAATAATATGTTAACAAATGGTTACTCGAAAAACCGTATTAATCCAAATGCAACAAATACAAATATACTAAAATCCTCTGGATATGCTCATGGTATTATTTTCTTATTTTTAAATTAAAGTTTTATAAAGAATAGGTAGGTACACATTTTAATTTTTATAGACATAACTGAATCGCCTATTTTTGAGATTTCGCTTGCGTGTGATAATTTACTATGTGATACACAGTAAGTTTTGCATATAAATTGATACCAAAAACCTATTTTGGCATTACTTCTTATTACTTGTTAAAAAGTAATCTAATGGATATTTTTTTATACTTTTTATAGTGGGAGAAGTCCCAATTCGAAGGTAGTTATACAAGCTAGAGGTGTTACAGGACCATGGATCAAATTTGATTCGACAGAAGTTGTTGAGGTTTGTGCACTTACTGTTTACTTATAAATATGTACCAGTATAAATATTTAGTTTTTTTATGAAATATAATTATTCATGAAAATATGTAAATAAGTTTACTGTTTGAGTTTAGCATTTAAATATAGTAGGGGTAGATGTGGGATAGTATTTACACAACTTATTTCGTATTTAACTAATAATTAGCAAACTACTGGTTATATCGGCGCAATTTTTTTCAAGTATATTGACAAAAACGTATTTTCTTAGAATT